>CM062816.1:289444188-289724188 GCA_031772625.1 Pinus tabuliformis | reverse complement strand
TATATTTTCTTATTTTTTATAATCTTTATCAATATTATGTAATGGTAATGATGGAACCCAATATTAATCAGTTCATGTCCAACTTTGTGTATGGGCATGAAGGTGGTTTATGTCCCTCTTAATGAAACTTTTTGGTAGTTACCAATGATACTACAAAATGTGATAAGTTTCTCAACAAAATTTTTCTTAACTGAAGTGATAAGTTTTGTTTCTGGTTTATGTTGGTTTTTTTTTGTTGCATGTCTAGATTTTTACACCATTTGTTGTTAAATATAGGTAATATTTACTATTGGATGTAAGATGTTATTTGTCATATATTTACAGGCCTCTATTGTAGCTAGAAGTGCACTTTCAGATTTGAAAATTGCGGCGGGGCCATTGTTAGAGTCTATTAAGGAAGATGAAATAGAGGCAGAGAATGTAGCAACTAAACTTGAAGATGATAATGAGTAGTAGAAGTGACAGAAGGAAACACTAGACTGACTGGAGGAAGCTAGCCAAGAAACATTACTGGGGCATGTAGGATTCATTAATTTCTCCATCTACTGCTTTTATATATCCAAAGAAATAAATATGGTTATTCTTCTGTTACTATTTTTATAGACCAAGGGCATGGTTGAAGTGCGCAACTTTTCTTGTAGGTGTGATTCATTTCTTTTCATTTGTATGGCCTCGGGGCTTTTGATGTTTAGTGGAGACTTTTGCATCTGGAGCCTAGCAAGATTTTGGCAATGCTTTGAAAGGAGGCAACAACTTCGTGTAGAAGTAAGCTTATCATATTGAAAGTACAGATAAGTTGATTTCATTCATTTTAACATGATAACCAGCTTCTATAGAACCAATGTTTTAAAACTCAGACCTACACTTGAAATCGGTTGAGGGTCAACTCAATATTGGATTGACTCTTACTTAGTTGATTACAGTGACTTGGTTTACTATTAAAATACATAAAATATTTAGATTTTAATGAAAAAAATATATTTTAAAGATTCCAAACAATGATTCCAAAAACAATTTGAAATTTTGAAAGAAAGAATTATGAATAAATGAGCGAGAACATTTAAATGACAAAAAATGTTCCACCATTGCCTATATTGGGATCCTCATCATTGGTATCACCCTTTGTCTCTTGTCTAGCCTTTTGTTGTACCTTGATCCTCTAGGGACATCAATTGACATCACCATATTTTTTTTATAAAAATACCTAGTTCGAGCCTTATAATATGGTGGAAAAATCTTAACGCGGCTAACCAATGATTTTGGTGTGAATGAAGGGTAAAAATTTGCTAAGGTCGTGGTAGAGGAGTTGAAGAATCAATACCATTGTCAAGGTACGTAAAGGGTTTGATGCTCTTTATTAAATACCAATATGATACCCTCATATGATAGAATATGAAGAAAATGTTTCGATTCTACCAATCCTAAAATCCTCAAAATTGTTAAGTTAGTTGAATGTTGAATATTATAAGAAATTTTACTTTCTCCATATGAAGTTTGATAAGGTTGGAATTACTACATTTAGTGCACTTCCAAAATGTCTATCAATAAAACTTTAGGCAGACAATGCAATACCCTAACAACCATAAATTGCTATTGTTACAGGATACAAAACTTCATTCTATCCTTACCTCCAATTACAAATACAAGCACTGATACAATATCCTACCATGCATAGATTCAATAGCTAGTACTAAAATAATAAATGGCGATGCTCATGGTTTGAACCAACAAGGAACCAAAGTGGCTCTTGTTAGAAGTTATCCTTAGAAAAATATTATTTTGCATGATCTGTTTGACTACCATTGACATATTCATCTTCAGGTTGATGTTTATTCCCTTCTAAGTTCTGAGGTATACTTCTTTTTACTTCTGCCAGCTTCTATCTACTAATTGTTGACCCTTGCTTCAGGTTCATAAGTGGGGCACACTTTCATGTTACAACATTTAATAAAGTGGAGGATAACGATAAGCTCCTCTCTTACAAGATTTACCATTCTCTAGACCTCTAGAATGGTTTGGATGGGAGCACTCAGGACATTGGCAATGGTTTGCATGCTTTGTTGGTCCTCTTCTTGGTATTGGTGCTTCCTTCTACCCCCACACGTTGTTTCATAATCTTTTTTTTTCTCATTCTCTCCACTTTCATCCCTTTTGTCTTTTTCTATGCCAATTATATTTTCTCCTTGCACCAAAGCCAACCTTTGATCCTCAAATCATAGCGTCATCATTTTTCTTTTGTTAGTTTGTGTGCAAACTAGTGAGTCTAACTTGTGCTTTGAGAAACCACAAATCGGGAGAATATAAGCTGATAAAATCATATATGAATTGCATTCATCTTGTGTCACAACAACTCGTAGTCATAGTTGGATTTGTTCCCATGGGTTTCCAACCAATGACCTTTTCACTAGAGCGTGACGTAAGAGAACACCCTGTTACCGACTGCTCTATGCCCTCTAGGACCCACAACTTCATGTTGTTACTAAAGGGCTTATGAAAAAAAAAAATATTGTTTTGGGTTTCTCAATTCGACCTTTCTTCAACCTCACTTACATCCCAGGTTCCAAATGCACTTTATTTTACTACTCATGTGACCTCTATTTGTTTTGGCAATTAATGGGCTTAAATGTGGAAGATGGTGAAATTATTTTTGTAATTATGGTAATGATAATTTTCTCATTGAGGGAATTAATCCATCATGCCTATCTCTGAATAATTACATTTTAGTTTATTATGCTCAAACATACCGCCTTAACCCCTGTTTTAACCCTGAAGGCCTATCTATTCCTGCACTTTTTCCTAATTGCACACATTCTTGCACCCCTCTTATGTTTTTCATATTAAAAGGTTATATATGTACTTAATCATTAAATTATAGGTTTTGTATCTTAAAATATCTTTGTAGCTAATATATTCCTTTCCTAAGTAATTCGATGGAACCAAAGTGTTAATCTATGTAAAATATTGGGTTGGTGCAGGAATTGCACTTGTACTGGTCAGCGTTCCTCCACTTTCGAGGCAGTTGTCAATTCCTTATTCGACTCACTGCTTATGGATGAGACAGCTCAGTAGACCGCACATATTTCTTTCTAAGAGAACAATTTCCTTGCTGGGCTCTGCGTTTAGAGAAGAAGGCGGGATATGAAGGCCGGACTTCATCTGCAAAATCCCTCTTTAGACTTTTTGTGAATAGCCGAAAGGCTTAATATATCATGTCATTACATTTTTGTTGCAACCAAGAGCCGAAGTATGTATTTAATAGGGTTTATTTCTAGATGTTAGGGAGCAATGTTGTATTAAACTTTTTCTACTATTTGTAATCTTTGAGTATCACCATTTCTGGGCTGGATTAGGGGATCCATGATGTGTATTTGCTATTTTTCAAATTTAATACAAAGGAACATTCCAGTTGTGAATTTCTCTGTTACGATATCATTGTGATGCTCCATTTGAGAACTTGACAGGGAAACGAGCTGGTTGGCTAGGGCCCAGCCAACCCATCTCGTTCTCCCTTTGTTAAAGGTGTGTTAGATCTATTTCTTATGCAAGGTTAATGATGCAAATCATGTTTGGATTCTTTATAGATAATGAACTTTAATTTGCAAGTCATGTGATCTGGATCCAGGAGTGTGTGTGGTTTATTTGCATTCACTTTTATTTTTCTTTCATTTTTTCCTGCAAATGCATGCTACCTTTTTCTTCACAAATAAAACATACATTTAAGCTTCTTGCAATGGTGTGTTTTCGTTTCAGCAAGATTGAAATTTTCCTTTATTTATTGCAGCCAATCATTCTTATCTCTGCAGGTCTATTATTATTTTGCAAATAGTTTTTGTCTTTTTAGTGAAGCATATCTTAATATTCAAGTTCAGGTTTAGATTTGATTAATGTCCATAAGCTTTCGCTAAAACCCTATTACATTATTTGGATTTGTACCTGAACTCACTATTGGGTTTAATATCAAATTGATCCGAAGGATTCCGTGAGTTAAAATTAGTATTTGTATAATGTTTCAAAATTAATTTATTCAATAAATAGTCATCTCAGGAAAGAGCTTGTTGATGTTTGAATCAAAGTAGTCTCCAAGTAAAACGGTTTCTTATTTCAATAGAAATTTCCTTTGGCTATGAAAGAACTTTTCAATTCTGAGCATGATATTAGTTAATGGTTCATTTTGCTATATAAGTTCACTTTATAGTTCTATTTTGACCTTTCATTTATTTTCCTTAGTTAAAACGCTTTTATGTCTTGCAACCGATTTGGAACCAAGTATAGGAACTATGGTTTCCTAGTATAGGAACCTCTGTTCTAGTATAGGAATCAACATTCCAAGTTCAGGAAAACAATCCTCTACTACAAAGGCTCAGAGATCTTGTATGTAGGTCAAGGTCTCCAGTAAGGGCTGAATATACAAACTTCCAGTATAGAAGCTTCGCTCTAGAATAGGAACAACATTCCAGTATAGGAACCTTGTTGCGGTACAGGAACGACAGCTTGGTACGAGAAGGAAAATATTAAGGAAGATAGGCATCCTGATTAGTTGGATCATTCTTCTGTCTTACAACCATACTGAAGAGAATTTCCTTTATTTTGAATTTCTGCAAAGCACATTCTTTTCATTCAGCACCAGAGTTTTCTTGGTATTCATTGTCGTGTGATCTATCCTTTCGATTCTGCAATTTGTAATCAAATAAGTAGGAATACAATTAGAGAAGTTTCATATCATTTCTCGGCATTTCCTATGCTAGGTCTCGAAGTGTATGAAACCCCAGGTTGTCAAATTAAGTGTTGAAAAGATTTTTCTTAACTGCAATTCCTACACCTAACAATTTGGCGCCATTGTCGAGGAGGCGTTTCTAAAGATTGGTAAGAACTTTCTTGTTTTCTTTCCTTTGTAGTAGGGGTAGTTCTGCTTTTATCTTTTCTGCAGTGTGCTTCTATTGTTGAAGTATTTTATAGTGCCAATTTGTTTATTCATTTGTAGCATTTGATTTAAGATTCCTTTTTTGTAAATTTAAAAGTTTTGTCATTTTTTTGGATTTTATTTTAAGTTGAATGCCTAAAAGAGGTAAATGTCCAAAGCCTAATAAGGGTTAAGGGAACACTGATAAACCTGAAACTCTTTCTCATATTGGACCTTTGTTTGTAGGCAAAAAGTCCAATCAGACACAAAATCATCACGTAGGAACTATCCACTTGGATTCTAGAAATAGCAGTTCAGGTGTGACACGACCCAAAAAGGGGAAGAAAGAAACTAGTGGTGCTCCAAATACCAATTTGAGCCATAGTCAACCTTCTCACTCTAACGAGAGTAGTTTTATCAAGGGAAAAAAATGGCAGAGCATGAGGATCATTCTGAGAGGACTGCTGAGAATCAAGTAATTGATGAACAATCCACCTTTGGATTTCCAATAGTGGATCCCGAAACAATTACTCAAATGAAGAACATTTTGTCGTTAGCTCTCCCTCATTTCTATGGTAAGGTGCATGAAGATCTTGATTCTTTTCTTTTAGAGTTTGATATCTTATGTAGAAGCTATGATTACTCTTCAGATGCCCAGAAATTAAAGTTATTCCCTGCAACCCTCAAGGACTCAGCCTTGCACTGGTTCATGGGACTCAGAGGGAGAACTATAACTTCTTGGGACCAAATGAAGAGGGTGTTTTTGACTAAATACTAGGAATACTGCAGAACTAGTGAAATTGCACTGGTTCATGGGACTCAGAGGGAGAACTATAACTTCTTGGGACCAAATGAAGAGGGTGTTTTTGAATAAATACCAGGAATACTGTAGAACTAGTGAAATGTAGGACGAGATCCTTACCATTGTGCAAGGGGATGATGAGACCTTGGAGGATTACTTAGAGAGATTTTTATACATCCTCCAGAGGTCAAAACATAAATTTGACATAAGTACTATTAGGACCTTGTTCTTATATGGGCTTACTGAATATTCTAGGCATAATTTGAATTTATTGTAAAGGGGGATATTGCTCAGAAACCTTTTGATCAAATTTGTGACTTGTGCAGGAAATTTTCCAGGAATCAATCTAGATCTAATAGAGGAAATCGAAATAAAACTAGTAAACTCGGATCTACAGATGCTAATATTATTGGGTTGGAGAACAAAATTGACAATATGAAAATTGAAATAATGAATATTGTTAACAAGTAAATAGACGCTTTAAAAATTCAATAGAAATTGGTAGATGAACAAGAGTCTTCGTCTATTTTTCGTCGTAAATGTAGGAAAAAGCATCTTTTAAGATAATGTCTTGTTGATTTAAAATGTGTGATTTGTGCAGAAAACCATGCCACTAAGAAATGCCCCTCCATACCAGGATTAAAAGTTGTATTTGAAGGGGAGCATTCTGAACCTGGACCATTATATGCTATGGGAGCATGGAGAAATTGGCCTCAACTAGGTGCAGGTATGGTTCTTGAACCTTCACCACATTTTTTTGGTCATAATACACATACATATTCCGATTATAACACTCAACACTCTCAACCTTGGCAGCATGGGAACCATTATTAATATGGGAAACCCCCTCAATCTTGGCAACAAGGACGGAGAGGGTCAAACCATTCACATTAGTCCTATCCTACACAAATGTTGTCATATCCTCCTACATATGCACCTCACCATATGTCACAACCATCCTTTCCTCCCCTACCTCAACAATGAAAACCAATGCTACCATTACCTTTACCACAACCTTTTCGACCACCCCAACTTCCTACTCAACTGGTACCAAATCCCAACAATAAGGTGGTACAATCAATTTGTTATGTTGAACCACCCCCTTCTCCTATTCACCAAACCTTTCCGGTTGGGATACATGAGCTTTAATTGAGAAAGGGAAGGATAGTCAAACCATAAAAATAAAAACAACCCATGGTGATCATTGAGGAGAAAAACGAGGACGAAACTCCGGGTCGTTCAAAAAACAATGACACCATTCAACCCCTTCCCACACCATCAGAGTTACCATCTTCTTCAAACCGGCCTCCCTATCTAAAGAGGCTAGTTGTGGAGAGGAGTGACCCTGAGTCCAGTCTTGCTTTTAAGCTGAGGAATATTTGCATGAAGGTACCTTTGCTTCAGACTATTAGAGAGATCCCCATCTTCATGAATATCATTAGGGAACTCTATCTCAAAAAGCCAAGGAAGAAGAGAGTATAACCTCAAAACATTTAATTTGTTGGTCGAGCAGCCAAGTTAATGACAGGGTGTGCACAAATGGAAACATATATCGATCCTAGATACCCAGTTGTCTCTGTTTAGATAAGTGATATCCTTGTCCCCAATGTGATAATAGACCTGGGTGTGGCCATCAATGTCATGACTAGGCAAACCATAGATCAACTTGGGTTGGTCCATATTCGCCCTACCCCTACTATGCTTGAACTTGTAGATAGATAAGAAATCAAGCCAAAATGTGTATTGGATGATGTGGCTATCTTAATAGACTCTTAGGGATACCCCGCAGACTTTATTGTCCTTCAGCCAAAAAATCCTGTGGGTGGACATCCCTTGATTCTGGGACGACCATGGCTTGCCACAACCAATGCTTGTATTGGATGTCACTCTGGTGATATATATATTTCACATGGATACTCTAGGAAGAAATTCACATGATAATCGCCTGTTAGATCTATTCATGAGCTCAAGGACACTTTGTGGTTAGATTACGACAGCAGTGATGAGGAGACTCAACCTATTGCTTTGATCCACTATCATACAGAGTCTACCCAGGAGGGTGAATTACAAGATTTCTTAAACAACTTGGACACAATCCCTAATTTTCACTTGTTTCACCAAATCTTTAGTCCATATTTTCAAGAAATTTTTGATTCTCAACCCTCATCATCATTGGTCTTAGTAGTATCTTCCTGCACTCTTGAGTTCAAGACTACTCTTATTGAAATTAGTCCAGGAAAATCCTTACATATCAATTCATACCTAGACTCATTTCAACAATTGAAACTTGTTGCTTTGTTGCGTGATCACCTTGATGCCTTTGAATGGAGTTACGAGGACATGAAATGCATACCTCCTAAGACTTGTACTCACCATATTTATATTCAAGAGGGAGCCTGACCTATTCATCAATCCCAAAGGCACATGAACCCTGTGCTAAGAGATGGTGTGAAAGAATAATTATAAAATCTCTTCAACACTAACTTTATATACTATATCTGATAGCCACTGGGTCTCCCCATTGGTAATAGTCCTGAAAAAGGATGGGAGATCACGCATGTGCATTGATTATTGATAACTTAATAAATCCAATCTCAAGGATTACTTTCCCCTTCCTTTTATCAAACAAGTGCTAGATACCCTTGTTGGTAAAAAGTACTTTTCATTTTTAGATGGCTTCAGTGGGTACAACCAAATTCAGATCGCACGCATAGATCAAGATAAGACCACCTTTACATGTCCATGGGGTACATTTTCTTAGAGAGTGATTCCCTTTGGACTATGTAATGCCCTAGCCACCTTTTAAAGGGTTGTGTTGGCCATTTTTACTAATATTGAGTGTGTTGAGATCTATGTGGATGATTTTTTAGTGTTTGTAACTCATTCCAATAAGCCCTCAAAAACATAGAAAAATTGCTTTTACGTTGCCAAGAGGTTCACCTTGCTCTGAGCGATAAAAGGTATATATTAATGTGCAAATTAGGAGTAGTCCTTGGACATTTGGTTTCTGACAAAGGTATCCAGGTAGACCTGGCCAAAATAGAATTTATCTTGCATATTCCTACACCCAAAACACAAAGGGAAGTAATAGGATTCCTGGGACATACGAGCTATTACAGGAGGTTCATTGAGAACTTTTCTAGGATAGCTGCCCCCTTTTCTGATTGTTAGCTAAGAATAGTGAGTTTTTATGGTCCATGGCTTGCCAACAATATTTTGAGACATTAAAGGAAAAATTAGTGCAGGAACCAATTTTGAGAAGTCCCAAATAGTCCTTCCCATTCCACATTTCCTCTGATGCCTCAGATACTGCCATTGGCGCAACTGATCCAGGTGTATATTCAGATATAGTGGCATGGAAAATGTCAAAATTGAAAGTGGTAGAAAAGCAATTATCCTGACATCAAATCGAAATTCTCATCGCCCTGATTCTAATGGTGCTAACGGCACTCTAATCCGAGTCTGGATGATGAAGTTATCGCAAAAAGGGTTCGCCTTTGTCCCTTTGGAAAAGGAGGCATTTTCCCTAAAAAAATGGCTTTAAGCCTATAAAAGGAAAAATCACAATCGGAGGGTCCAAAGGGGTGGACTTAAGGCAATCAAATAGGAACCCCCGATTAGCAATTTCCGACTAATCGCAATCAGGGGCAAGCAATGGCCAATATCAGGACTAAGACCTCCGATTAGCGATTGCGATTAGCGATCAGAGGACCGATCAGATCGGCAGGATCGACATCGGTGATCGGAGGAGTGATCAGATCGGTGAGATCGGAATTGGCGATCAATAGAACCAAAGGCCATAACCCCGTATTGCATGAGTAATATGCTGATGCAATCGACCGACACCGATATCAGCGATCGGTGATCAACAATCGGCAAATCCCCCTCTAATAGGACTGTTGAACCAGTGATGTGCCGATTGCGATATGGGGACCAGACCTGATGGGTCTATAAGCCCAATTTAAGGAAATTTAAAGTTCGGGACTTCAGTTTTCTTAGTATTTTCTATGTATTATCCGTTTAAATGGAAAAATGCCATTTTAAAGGGGTTTGTTGCATAGAAAGGTTGGACAGTCGACCTGCCGATCCTTTCAAGAAACTGGCTTCCATTATAATCAAACAACCCCCGATCTTTAAGTAGCCTTGAATTATAAAGCCCGATGCACTTAGAAAAACTGAGGGAGAGGATTTTCTGGCACACGGTTCGAGGTAGCATCTTGCAGGAGGAGTGATTGATCATTTTTCCTGAATTAGGAAAAATTTATATGGTTTCTACCCCTCTCAATGCCATGGATGTAATGGTGTTGTCCATCTCTACATCTGAGTTCTCCTTTTCAAAGTGATTTTCCAGAATGGAGGTATAAGCCTCTTTGTATGTAAACTGATGAATGTATTCTCTTCTTTTCATGCCACTTAATGAATGCAGGCTCCCCCATTGATCGAGCAGGGCCCGAAGACGTAGTCCGAGCTAGTAAAACTCCATTTTCAAGTCTTGTTGTCTTCTTGTCATGCCTTTATGTGTTTTTCTTCTTCTTTCTTGTGTGCACATTCCTGCATTAAGCTACAATTTCTACATGTGATTCTTTTCATACATCTATAAGCAAAAGATTCCTGGATCAAGTGGTATCAAAGCAAGTCTTTTTAGATGTGAATTTCATGTTTGTATGCTAACAAGAGACAGACTCCGAAGAGGCGCAGGGGAATTACAACCTTTCGATCCCGAAGCAGGGCATGCACATCGAAGGAGAAACACGGCAGAAGATGAAGCTCATCTTGAAGAGTAGCGCAATTTCTGCAAGACTTTCTATTCAATGGTAGAGAATATCAGTCAGCTAGTTTTAAGGCTGGAGAAAGTAGAAGAGAGGAATCTAGAAGAACAAGGTTCAACACATGGAAATGGTGGAGAAGAACCCCCTCCTTCTCCTTCCATGAGTGAAGGTTCTCCTTCCTCTCACCGCCATAATCGTAGAAATTCAAAGGATGCATCTAAGAAACCTTTCTTTAAATTAGATGTTAAATTTGATCTTCCCATGTTTACTAGTGAAATTAATGCACAAAAGCTTAATAATTGGATTAGGAAGATTGAGGTCTACTGTAGGATTCAGCAGATCATGGAGGATGAGGCAAAGATTCAGCTGGCCTCTCTACAGTTGAGCAGCACCGCTCTCGTTTGGTGGGAGAGAAAATTGTAGAGCAGTAAGAATGTGGGTAACCTCTTTTCCTCATGGCTTGATTTTATTTCTGCATTAAGGGAACAATTTTATCCCTTAGGGTACAAGCAAAAAGATTTAATGAATTGGTAGTATTTAAGGCAAGGAAAATTTCTGGATGTTCAAAGTTTCACAGAAGAGTTTAGAAAGCAAGCACTGAATTTGGGTATTGCACTTGATACACCTGAAGTTGTAACTAAGTATATTGGCTCATTGCATAGCTATATTAGGCATTCATTATTGTCGTTTGAACCAACCACTATTGACTCAGCCAGTGTAAAGGCAATTCATATTGAGAACAGGGGAAAAAATGAAAGAGATGATCATTCTAGAAAACCACCGTTCAAACCTCCCAATGGCAAATCTAAATTGAAATGGAAAGGAAAGGAAAAGAAGATGACAGCAGCCAAAGAAGCAGAAAGGCAGTATTGCAATCACTACAAAAAGGAAGGCCATGATGACAATCACTATTGGAAACAGCACCTAGAAAATCATCCAAAGAAGTATGGAGGAAAATGGAAGCAGAAGACAATGGCAACTATGCAGCAAGACCTTGGATCGGATTCCAGAGATGAAGCATTAACAACAGCCATGGGAACAAAAGGTACTCTTACACCTCATGTCAATTCTGAATCACATGAAGGCACTAGTTTTGTAAATGAGTCCCTTCCTAATGATCGAAAGAGAACTGAACTATTTCATATCGGAGTTGTTGTAAATCATACTAAAGTAGAAACTTTGTTTGATACTAGATCCCAAGTAAACTTAATCACATAATCCTTGTTAAAGAAACTCGGCTTAGAAACAAAACCACACCCAAAACCTTACCCGCTTGGATGGATACATGATAAAGAAAAACCGAATGTAACCAAGCAGTGTAAAGTAAAATTTGTGATCACTTCTAAGCTAGTGGATGAAGTAGAACTGGATGTAATCCCATTGGATATCTATGGCATGGTGTTGGGGAGTTCGTATCTATACGATAGAAAGGTAGTCTTTTTCCGTCATGAAAACAAATACCAAATCACAAAATATGGGTAGAATATATAGTAAGGGCTCATCAAAATAAAATAAATGCTAGCCTCGTAAGTGCAAGACAAATGAAAAGGTTGTTGAATTCCAGTAAGGGTTGCATGCTTATTGTTGTAATAGAAAAAGAAGCAGAATTAGTTGATGCTTTCCATGGTTATGATCAGGAACATAAATAAGAATTATCTAAATTAATTTCTAATTATGATGAGTTGTTTCAGGAACTGAAGGTATTACCTCTGAAGAGGGAAATCCAACATGAAATCCATTTGCAGGATGATGCTCCTTTACCAAATATTGGCATGTACAGGATGTTGACCATTGAGATGGAGGAAATCAAGAAATAGGTGCAGGAATTGCTAGACAAAGGGGTCATCAGGTCGAGCACTTCTCCGTCTGGTTCGCTGATTGTCTTAGTCCCAAAGAAAGATGGCACATGGAGGATGTGTGTGGATTACCACGCACTAAACAAGATCATGGTGAAAAATTGCTACCCTCTTCCATGCATTGATGACTTATTAGATCAGTTAAAGAATGTTGTTTATTTCACCAAATTGGATTTGTGCAGTGGTTATCACCAGGTCGGAATTCCAGAGTAGGATGTGTGGAAAACCACTTTCAAGACCAAATAGGGGTTGTTTGAATGGATGGTGATTCCATTTGGACTTTGCAATGCTCTAGCCACTTTTATGAGGGTCATGAATGATCATTTTCGGCCTTTCATTGATGAATTTGTTCTTGTATATTTAGATGATATACTTGTCTTTAGTAAAATTTTGGTTGAACATGTGTGTCATGTAAAGAAAGTGCTTGATGTATTGAAAAAAGAAAAACTCTATGTAAAGTTGTCAAAGTGTGAGTTCGAGAAAACCTCTTTGGGTTACCTAGGTCATATTGTTGGTCATGGTCAGTTAAAGATTGATCCTTCTAAAGTTGAAGCAATTGTAAATTGGCCTAAGCCTACTAGTGTAACCGAGGTCTGTAGCTTGTTAGGTGTTGTCCAGTATTGGAGGAGATTTATGGCCAATTTCTCTGTTATTGTAGCACCTTTGCACACATTGAAGGAAAAGATCAGCACTGCACCAATCTTAGCCTTACCCGATCTCCAACAGCCATTTGAGATCGAAACCGATGTTAGCGGTTATGCCATGGGAGCTATATTGATGCAGCAAAAGAAGCCAACTTGTTACCATTCTGAGAAGTTTGCTCAAGATGTGATAAACTATCCCACTTATGACAAGGAGCTTTATGCCTTGGTGCAGAGTGTGAAAAAGTGGAAGCACTACCTGATCAGTAAGGAGACCATATCCATATGGATCATCAGCCCTTGCAGTACCTTGAGTCACAAACCAAGTTGCAGCAATCTTGTCATTTCAGGTGCATGAGTTTTCTTCAACAGTTTCATCCGGTAATAAAGTATAAGAAGGGCACTAGCAATAAAGTGGCCGATATGCTATCTCGCCGTCCTATTTCTGCTTCTGTTATTTTGCATAATGCTTCGTTCTTTTTTGAGATTTATGCTGAAAAATATGCTAATGATGATGACTTTAAGGATATTTATGCGAAACTAACCCATGGTTCATAGGTGGACAACTATCACTTGCAGGGGAAACTGTTGTATCACCTTGGTAAATTGTGTATTCCCACAGGGGAAAGAATACATGTAATTCAAGAGGCCCACACCTCTCTTGTGTCTGGAAACTTTGGTGTCAAAAAGACTTTATGTCATGTACAAAGATTTTGTTTTTGGCCTCATATGAAAAACATTGTGACTCACTATGTAAAGGGTTGTGTTATGTGTTCTGTTTCAAAGCCCTCTAATAGAAAACTTGGGCTCTACACACCACTCCCTATTCCGAGTCATCCATGGGAAAGTGTGTCAATGGACTTTGTAGGAGGTTTGCCATTGTCTAAAAGGAGTCACGACTATTTGTATGTCGTTGTTGACCGTTTTAGCAAGATGTGTATTCCTATGCCTTGTAAAAAGAAGATCACTGCAGAGCAGACTGCTTCTCTTTTCTTTCAACATGTTTGGGTCCATTTTGGATTAGCCACATCGATTGTGTCAGATCAGGACTCTCGCTTTCTTTGAGAGTTTTGAACCATCTTGTGGAAGGTGATGGACACCAAGTTGAAAAGAAGCACGAAATTTCATCCGCAGACTGACAGACAAACAGAGGTTGTCAACCATACCATGGTACACTTGTTACGAGGCTATTGTGGGAAACAACCCAAGTTGTGGGATGAGCATCTCCCATATGTGCAGCAATCCTACAACTGAGTAGTTCATTCATCTACACAACATTCACCATTTGAGACATGTTTTGGTTACCTACCAAAGGACCCTTTTGATATGGTCTTTGGAAGGGAAGATGGCTCCAGTGGACGTAATGATAGGGACAAAGCTCAGCAGTTCGTTTACCGAATCCAATTGATTGACCAAGTAGTACAAGAGCAGTTGGATAAAATTCAAGCCTATTACAAGGCTTGACATCACAAACACCGAGTCGACCACCAATTCCAAGTGGGTGACAAAGTGTGGTTCCACATCAGCAAGGACAGGATGAAGGGAGAAGGGAAGATGTTGTGACCCATCCGGTATGGTCCATTCACCATATTGGAGAATATTGGAAACAATTCCTTTCATCTTGATTTGCTGATATATATGAAGATGTACTCAGTAGTGAATGTGGAGAACGTAAAATTGTATGAACCGCCATTGATCATGGACACCGATGAGGTGGGCACAGTTCCTACAGTTGATGATTTTTCACTAGAATATCTTAATGAGTTACCTGAGGACATCATCCTTGACAGAAGAACCAAGACTTCACGATGAGGAGATGTGGAATAGCTTCGAGTTGGTTTCAAAGGAATGCACCCCAGCAAGGCCAAATGGCTGGAGAAGGAAAGGGTGAGGGAACAATTCCCTCACTTGCCAATTGACTAATGAAAATTTTGGCGGTCCAAAAACTCCTTAATGGGGAGGATTGATCCAGGTGGATCTTCAAATATAGTGGCATGGAAAATCTCAAAATTCAAAGTGACAAAAAAGCATGTATCCTGACATCAGATCAATATTCTCGTCACCCTGATTCCAATAGTGTGAACAGCACTCCAATCTGAGTCCGGATGATGAAGTTATCATAAAAAGAGTTCACCTTTGTCCCTTTAAAAGGCAAAATCGCAATCGGAGGGTCCAAAGGGGGGGACTTAAGGCAGTCAGACAGGAACAACAAATTAGCGATCTCTGACTAATCGCAATAGGGGCAAGCAATGGCCGATATCGGGACTAAGACCTGTGATTATCAATTGCGATCGGTGATCGGAGGAGTGATCGAATCGGCGAGATCGGCATCAGTGATCAGAGGAGCGATCATATCAGTGGGATTAGCAATAGTGATCGGATTGGCAGGATCGGCATCGGCGATCGACAGAACCAAAGACCAGAACCTAGGGCCATTGCATGAGTAATTTGCCAATGCGATTGGCCGACGCCGATATCAGCGATCGACGGTCATCAAATCCCCCGCTAATAGGACTATTGAACCAACGATGTGCCAATTGCGATATGGGGACCAGACCTGATGGGTGTATAAGCCAGATTTAAGGAAATTTGAAGTCTGGGACTTCAGTTTTCTTAGTGTTTTCTGTGTATTATTCGTATAAATGGAAAAAGGCCATTTTAAAGGGGTTTGTTGCATAGAAAGGTCAGACAGTTGGCCTGCCGATCCTTTCAAGAAAATGGCTTCCATTATAATCAAACAACCCCCAATATTTAAGTGGCCTTGTATTATAAAGCTGATGCACGCAGAAAAACGAAGGGAGAGGATTTTTTGGCACACAGTTCGAGGCAGCAGCTTGCAAGAGGAGCGATTGATCATTTTGCCTCAATTGGGAAAATTTTATATCGTTTCTTCCCCTCTCAACGCCACAGACACAGTGGTGCTGTCCATTTCTCCATCTGAGTTCTCCTTTTCACAGCCATTTTCCAGAATGGAGGTATAAGCCTCTTTTTATGTAAACTGATGAATGTATTCTCTTCTTTTCATGCCATTTAATGAATGAAGGCCTCCCCATTGATCGAGCAGGGCCCAGAGACGTAGTCCAAGTTGGACGAACTCCATTATCAAGTCTTGTTGTCTTCTTGTCGTGCCTTTATGTGTTTTTCTTCTTCTTTCTTGTGTGCACATTAAATTCCTATGTTAAGCTGCAATTTCTACATGTGATTCTTTTCATACATCTATAAGCAAAAGATTCTTGGATCCTAGCTTTAGGATAGGAAGAAAACAAATAATCCTATGTTATTTACTTCATCAGTAAAAAAAATTCAGCCATCGAATTGAACTATACAGTGACTGAGAAAGATTTTTTAGTTGTAATTTTTGCTATCAATAAATTCAGACACTACATCACAGGATATGAAGTCTTTGTGCATATCGCTCATTCTGTGATAAAATATTTAATGAATAAACGATTGACTAGAGGTAGAGTGACTAGGTGGTTACTGTTGTTACAGGAATTTAATGTTACTATTGTTGATAGATTAGGAAAATATAATGTTGTAGCTGACTATCTTTCTAAATTGAGCAATCTTGGTGAAGTAATTCTTGTTGATGATGATTTCCCTGACGAACATCTTTTTACTATGTCAACAAAGTCTCTATGGCTTTCTGGCATAGCCAACTATTTAGTCACCGAAAAAACACCACTTCACGTATCCGCTCGTGAGAAGAAGAATATCATATTAAAAGTGTTTCATATTCTTGGATCCAAGGAGACCTATTTTACACTAGACCAAATCTTATCATTCATAGATGTGTAAGAGAGGAAGAAGTGTTTGATATAATGGAATCTTCCCATGATGAACCTTGTGGTGGTCACTTCGCTGATAAGAGAATTGCATAAAAAATCTTACACGCTTGATACTTTTTGCCTTCTTTGTTGAAGGATGCCAAATAGTATGTCAAGCAATGCGATAGCTATCAGCGAATGGGTCAACCTATTCAAGCCAACAAAATGCCTTTATGTCCTCATATTATGATTGATCCCTTTGAAAAATGGGTTATCAATTTCGTAGGACCAATAAATCCAACATCTATAAATAAAAAGCATATATTGGTTTGCACTGATTTTGTTACAAAATGGGTAGAGGCTAAAGTTGTTTCTTTTGCTACAGAAAAATTTGTTGTTGAATTTTTGTTTAGTGAAACTTTTACTAGATTTGGTGTTCCTAGAGAGATTGTTACTGACAATGGACTACAGTTTATTTCTAATATGGTACAAGAATTCATGGATCAATATAAAATTCAGCATAGGAAATCCACTATGTATCGCCCGCAAGAAAACAGCCAGGTGGAGTCTACCAACTAGGTGATCAAATCCATCCTCACCAAAACAGTAAATTTGTATAGGAAGGATTGGGCCAGCTAGTTACCTGAAGCCTTATGGGCTCATCAAACCACTTGGCGGAACAACACAAGACATACACCATGTGAGCTGGTATATGGGAAACAAGTTCTTTTGCTAATAGAGTTCCAGATAAAAACTTTTCTAACATCAGTTCAGTTGGGATTAGATCTCTCAGAAGTGCAACAATAGGGTCTATTATAGTTAAATGAGTTAGATGAATTTCAAAGAGATTCTCTTCAATAGAATGTGTTAGTACAACAGCAACGCAAAAAGTGGCATGACAAATCTATCAAGAAGAAGCAGTTCTAACCAAATGATTGGGTACCTATTTATGACTTTCTCTTTAAACATTTCAAAGGCAAATTGTTAGATGCGACCTTATGAAGTAGTTATAATTTCCAAGAATGGGGTTGTAGAGATCAAAATTATCGATGGGAAACATTTAGTATTCCTTGTGAACGGGCATAGAATTAAGGTATATTTTCAACCCCTCACAAAGGAGGACTTCATGCAGCAAGTGTGGCAGAAATTTAAGCTAGAGATGGTAGGTGGCTATGCCAACCTATTATATATCTAATTCTCTCTTTTCAAAAATAAAAAAATTATAATAAAAAGAAGAAAATGACAAAAACTAAAAATAAAACAATAAAAAAATATTTTCTCGTGATTGTGAAAATCAGTTCGTTGACATGGTCATAGAAGGATCAGCCTAAAAACCAGAATGCTGGCAGGAAGATCAAAATTATAATAATATTGGAATTTTGCTTGATATTTATATGTGCTAAGTGTCACTAAGAAGAAGCGGGTTTTTAAGTGCAGGAACTGAAACCTCATCCAAGATTGGGACAATTGACACGGAAATATTTATGCAAACAACACTCAATTCTCGTTGCATTTACTTTTGGTTCGGCATTATTCAGCCATATTTTTGAGGTGAAATTTTTCCCTTCTTCCATTTCCTTTTCATAAATTCCCTTCTATTTTTTCCTCCTTCATCCTGTGAAAATGAACCTTCCCTTTCTTTTAAAGAAACTGCCCCTATCCAACTTTGTTTTTCCCTCTTTTCCCCTGAATTTATTTTCCCTTTCCCTTTTCCCATACACCCTCTTGGTGGTTTCATACTTGAACTACCTATTTAATTTCCTTCCCATTCTGAAATTTACTCCTTTCCCACTTCTTTTCTTCTTCATGGATTGTATTATAGGATCTGATCAATTTCATGGATTAGATCAGAAGGCGTGTATCATTACCAAGAAACTAGTGAATAGAACATCCTTTGGAAATTTTGCAAATCTTTCAAGATTCAGCCCACAGATTGTATTTTTTTAGAAACCTTTTTCAGGTTTTCTGCAACATCAATTAGTGTAGGAACTCTGATGTCCCTTTGTACAAGAATGCATGTGCCCAATGTAGGAATGTATGTTTGAGTGCAGGAACTAACAATTCCTTCAATGCAAGAATATATGTTATGGTACAGGAATATTTGGTGTAGGAATGCACGCTTGAAGCCAAAGTTTAGTCCACGAATAAAAAGGGATTTATTTTTATGTTTGGTACAATCACACTCAAGCACAACTGACTGAACTACTTTATGAGGATTTCATTCAATGATTTTCTTCCATAGATGAATAGACTTTGTTCATCATTACTAATTAGGAAGTAATTTTTTAAGTACATGGACATATAATTATGAAAACCTATCTTTATGTAAGTTAACATGTGTGCCTTGTACGAAATCATGAGTTGATCAAAGGATGTGTGCGAAAATCTCCCCAAATCCAATATTCATTTTTCAAAATCCTGTTGTTAATTAAATGATGACTGCTCATACATACCACCTCGCATTTTCTCACATAACTTTCTCCATCACCGCTTCCCACCACCAATCATTATTACTGCATGTGTGATCAGATCAGGCCGTATCATATCCTTTCCCAAGAACTGAGATTTTCATGAGTGTAATTGTTAAAGAAAAGATTAATATAACAATGTCCAATTCATTCGGCAATTTTGACCTTCTCAGTCCTGAACCCCCCTGCTAATTAACTCTCCCAAATTCTGAGTAGTTGAGCGAATTCGAATAAGCAATGGCACCTGTTCGAATTGAACCATGGTCTGTGAAGGAAGTAGAGCAAATGGTGGAGTATAAGAATAGTTTGTCCATGATGCAGGAGGCAAGATTTCTCCCGTTCTTGCTAAAATTTGATGGTTTTTATTCGACCGTGGCATTAGAGTTTTCCCGAACCTTTGATGGACACAGAGCCAAGGTGGGGTTTCTAGAGTTTGAAGTAACATAGCCTAATATTTCACAGGCTACAGAGCTGGCAGCCATAGGTGAACAGTGTTTCAAGAAAGGAGAGCTCGAAAAAGGGGCTTGGCGTAGATTTATAGTCAATAAAAAGTAGAAGGTGGACTGGAAACAAGGGCTGCAACAAACTGCTATGATTGACAAATGGAGGCACCTGTTGCACATTCTGTAAAAGTTTCTCACCTATGAGGGACGATATTCCCTAACCTTCCTATATCACATCCGCTTGTTGTTACACTTTGAGTCAGGTTAGTTGATTAACTTTCCTTACTTATTGCGTAAAAGTTTTGAAAAAATGTCGAAGGGTGTTTAGAAAAGCCAAGAGAGTCAGTTTGGGTTCAAGCTATATCATTACGGGTTGATCTCAATTTTGGTTAGGAAGGAATTAGAGAGTAAAAATGTGACCTAGGAAGGGTTTTTGAAGGAGTTACAAGGAGGAAACATAGTGGAGTCACCCGACAATAAGGATAAGAGTAGGAAGGAAGAATTTGAATAGACAGATAAAACCCTCACACCGTAAACTAGTAAGAGGAAAAATACCCTACCTAAGGTACCAGTGCAGGAAGAGAAAAAAGCACCCATAGCTGATACCCCTCACCCTTTGAAGAGAATAACTAGAAGTTTTGTCAAGAAGAGGTTTTCCTCCTCGAGAGGAGGTCATAGTTAGTCAACCTCTCCAATAAATATAGATGACTCCCAAACTAGTCCGTCGAACAAGAACAATCTCTTGCTCCTTGCAAATGTTGTGGTTCACACAATTTTTAGTGCAGGATACCTCTAAGAGGAAGATGTTACTCATCTATCAGTATTAGTTGGAAAGGTGAAGAAGAGGAAGACCTTTAAGACACTAGATTTTAGTGTAGAGAAGGGTCCAGCAGAGGATTCAGGTGATGAAGTGCAATCTAATGTTGAAGAACAAGGAGATGAGATACAGTATGATTACAGAGTGCAGGATAATGAAACACAATGTGATGATGAAATAAAGGGTGATGAGACACCCTATGATGTTGAAATTCCAGATACTGATATGCAAGATGATATTGGTCTTGAAGACACCAACACTTGCTTTGAGTCAACTGCTAAGAAGATTCTGACGTAGGAGGAATTCATTAAGGAAGACTTCACTCTCAATTTGAATAGTCAGATCGAGGAGCTAAAGCAACGCATTTATGGAATCGAAATTCTAAATCAAGTCATGAAAGAACAGGGTGTAGTGTTGAAGAATAATAATGTTGAATTGGCAGAGGAAGTGCAAGAATGAAAACGACAAGAAAGAGTGTGGAAGTTTCGAGCTTTGAAATGCTATTTTCGACTCAGGAAATTGGTCAAATGGGTCAAGAAGGCTCGAACTAAGAAGCAGAGGACATTAAAGATAGGAATTATAATACAAATACAAGACTGAAGGAAGGTCTCCATGTGTTTTCTTTTGTAGAGGTAAGGGTGAGGTTGTGTGAGAATACACAAAAATATAGGGATGGGAGGATGTTGGTGGCTAGAATTGTCCTACTTTTTGGTCTGTATCATTAGTTGGACAAGCATCCTGATTAGTTGGATCATTCTTCTGTCTTATAACCATACTAAAGAGAATCTCAAATATTCATTTTATCAATTCAGATTGTTTATGATGAATAGATAATTTCCTTTATTTTATATTTCTGCAAAGCACATTCTTTTCATTCAGCAATAGAGTTTTCTTGGTATTCATTGTCGTGTGATCTATCCTTTCGATTCTGCAATTTATAATCAAATAAGTAGGAATAAAATTAGAGAAGGTTCATATCATTTCTTGGCATTTCCTATGCTACGCCTCGAAGTGTATGAAACCCTGGGTTGACAAATTAAGTGTTGAAAGGATTTTTCTTAATTACAATTCCTACACCCAACATGGTCACTCTATATTCCAGGTCCCTAATGCTTTCCTTCAAAAAAGCTCTTTCGATTGAAAGCATGTTTGTCCAAAATTTAGAGTTACCTTATTTTTCATTCTTATAAGGATACAAACCTCATTTCTCAGGGACATGATCAAGATCACAATAATTTGTAAATGATGCTATTATTTGCAGGATATATGATAATCCCTCTTAACCCTCTTTGTTTGGATTTCAATTAGAGGCTTCATGAAACTTTAGATTGTGAACATGTTTAATTACCCTTAAAACTCTATTTATTTTTCTATTTGTTTTTTCTGAGGAAAACCTTGCATGGAAATATACGGAATTTGTGAATGACATGCATATTGATGGTTTAACTTGGCATTAATAATTTTTTGTTTATTTTAGTTATTCACAATACCCAGAGTTTCATCATTGGACAATGTATTTCTTGGAGTAAAATCAGATTTATTTTTCATATCTTATGTATTTTTGATGAAATGTTTGGTGTTGCTAAACTTTTCTTGTTTGCGTTATTCCATCCTTTGGATCTGGTATATTTGGATTTTATGTCAAAAATAATTTTTATTTTTTTATTTATAGACTAAGGTTGCATCTTTTGGAGGAATTGTTTGGTATTTCAAAAATTTAAACCTTTTTATTTTTTCTCATTATTTTTGTTTGGTGTAGTAAAAGAATATTTTATTATGAATCAGAAGTCCATGGTAATTATTCATCCCCATTTACTTCATCAAATTCTTTTGAGGAGTACCACCAAAGTCTTAACATGTACTCAGCATAGCAGGAAATAGTCATTGAGATAAACTTGTATTTTTAAGTGCATAACAGTAGATTCCCTAAGTTTTGGGGTTGTTATATGGAGGTACTAATTAAAGGATGAAGTTATTGTTTGCAACTATAGTTCATGAGGTTTTGTTCATTGCTATGTAGGAGTGTTATCACTATGCTTATTTGTTTTGTTGCATATATGAATGAGTTATAGCTTGTAGTAGGTTAGCCTAAGAATGCATTCCATCATCAAGATAACTTCATGCCTCTCTTAATTAACCTATTTGATGAAATCTAAACGTAAATGAGGATACAGTAGGACTGGTTGATATAAGTAGGCCCAGAATTGTGAATGAAATTCAGTAGAATATTCAATGTCATATCATCAAAATTAACTTGTCAACAAAGTTCTATTCATTATCAAATCCTAGAAATATATGATTCACTGGTTTGAGTTGGCTTGTTATTTTTCACTTATGGGCCTTAATATTGGTATTTCATCTTAATTAGTGTCAAATTCCTATCCTTTAAACCTTATTTTTTTCCACCTTTTGAATTTATTAATGCATGAAAAATGTTCCATTAGAAATACAATCCTTGGTACAGACTATTATGACATCATGCCCACCCACAATCTGAAAATGCTAGATATTTGTACAAATTATTTAGTCAAGGTTAGTGCATATGATATATGTATTCATTTATACTTACTTGAATTTGGTTTATATATCTGGTTTAGTAATTGACAAGTTTAAAATCATGTATGTTTTGATCTTGCAACAGCATGCCTTCTGGAAATTTGGACATGGGGAGCTACCACCTATACCTGATGCACTATCCAGAGATGCCAAGGAATTTATACAACATTGTTTAAAAATTGAGCCTGCATATCGACCATTAACATCTGAGCTCTTGGACCATCCTTTTGTGAAAAGGTCATTTTCAGCAAACACATCCAATTTTGAGCCTCCCACGAAAAGTAGATGACAGAGACCTCTAGCAAGATTACTTTGAAAAAGAGAGAGAATGTTGTTTGATTCTAGAAAGGAGAGTCTTTTATCTATACTTTTCTTGATTGGATTGGTCAATTGTTGCTTTTATGACGAGATTATTCAAAATATTTTGAAGACCCCATGTGTAATAGGTGTTGTCTATTAGGCATTTAGGAGTTTTTGGCCAAAATATGGTGAAAACATTGTTGGTCAAATCTTGATGTGTGTTGTTTAAACTGGGTTTTCAACTACATATATGGATTCAACACCCTAAAAAACCCCTCAGGCACTTGGATTATGGATAGTTCACAACTCAAAGTTGTGATTCCAACAAATTCCTACCAAATTTTAAGCAAATGAGACTTGGGAGTAGGCTAGAAAAACCTCCAAAATGTCTAATAGGCAGACTATGACTGCATAATAGGCTATCTTATTTCCTTTGGGATAGTAAAGACTTGGTGTATTAAGCTTTCAAACTCATCCATCATTTTTTTTGTTTTTGGTATTTTAATTTATGTTTGTGTGGTGGCAGTTCTGTGATTCTCTAACAGAGATTATATTTTGTAATAGATGAAGCAATTTTCTATTACGAAATAAATGTGATTTAATCACAAATTAATTCTTTGGGTTATCCTCGTTAGCTTTCTATATCCATTTCCTCTTTTATTTTTCATGTACTGGGTTGTTTGTGTGGTAATTTATATAGGTGACATAGGTTTTATAAAAACAATTATTTTAGATAAAACAAAAGATGTTAATGTAACATATAAAAAAAGATGTTAATGAAACAACTAATGTCCAGATACAGAACAATTTGTCAATCTAAATTAACGATCTCCAATGATTCAATCTCACAGACTTAGTTTTTGTAGTCTAATAAACTCTTGAATTCTATTGTTTTGGTCTTTCTATTTATGTTTGTGTGGTAGCAATTCTTTGATTCTGTGATAGGAATTATATGCACAGTTATCTATTTTTCATTTTGTAATTCAATTTTATTTCGAGGAAAAAATTACCTAAGTTTTTGGGGCCTTTTTTCAAAAAAGAAGGAAATTATTTTTATGGATGGTAAAGATAGAAATAAGTCCCATCTCTATTCACACACATAAGCAAAGAATATGTTTTTTTGGTACTTGATAGGGCCATTCAACAATCTCACTGTAGGCTACATTGACAATATTCAATATAGTAAATAGAAACATTAGAGAAACCCCATTCAAGGGAGGAGAATTCCCACAAAGATTTGGAAAGCATGATATATTGGATGCATTATTTCATAAAAGCCTTATAATATAGGGGTGTTGATCATTTTAACACGACACTATGTCACAATGTACTTTTTTTCTGATAAAGGGCACATTGTTAGCATGTGGTATTATCACACATGTAAATGTTGGTAGGGAAACCTATAAAAATGTTCTTTAGTCTATGTTCATGTATTTATATCTTGCTATGTTCAAGTTTCATGTGAAGGCTCATTAAAGAGAAAATAGTGGAAAATGAAAGGAAAAATGTTTCTATGCTCATTTGGTTATAATGATTTTATTTGTGGTGCAAAAAGAAGGAATGCTAATTAAATTAAAGCACTTTATACACAAGATTTTCACAACATCTATTCCAGATCCCTCCAATATTTTATGTTGTGAGAGTCTCTGTAATTACATTTAAAACACATTCAGATAATTATTTAATTTACTCGCTTAGAGTATTTGGCCATTGAGGACTAGTTTTTGTATTTGTATTACAAGGTTTTGTAAATTTGTAGCAATTTATATCTCAAGATTTTGCAGATCTTAGTTGTCCTTTTTTAATATCTCTATTTGTTGTTTTCTACAGGTAGTATAAATAGTATTGTGTCTACTGAAAATATTATACTTGTGTTCTTGCAAACATACCATTCTTAATTACATGATATCTTGATTTTTGACCAACTATCATTTTACGATGTTGCCAAGGAACATGATCAGCATAGATATATGTGATTAGATGTGGATAACATAACTTATGAGATGAAACCATTTCATTTTAGTAGGATTATCCTACCTCACAATAAGATGTTTTAGCTGACTTGTTTTGTGATTTCCTCTTATGTCCTAAAATACTGAGCTAGCAAAATCATTTTGTCCATGATGATAGGAATTGTTGGATTTGAAGGAATGAATAGGTTATGTGAGTATAGGATTAAGTGAAGAGAGTTTTTAAGTGTTTGAAGAGAATTGCATATTACTCTGGCATAGAGTCGAGTGTAGATGAAACCTACAAGAAGTAGCTAAAGGATGAAATTTGCAGCATATGTTGTTTATATAATATTTTCTCACGCTATGTTATAATGATTCACAGTTAGCAACATTACTTGAAAGGGCTTACAAGTTGGTTTTAATTACAATTGACATGTCCTATCAAAGAATTATATCTTTGTATCTGGAGCTTAGTCTGTCATAAATAATCACCTCGATTTTACAGGAGGAATTCAAGGACAATGAAAAACCAGGTATTCTAGACTATGGTCATATTCACCACTTGGATTGTGTCATAAAATGGCCATTACTGAAAAATTTATGCCATATTTACAAGAAAACAATTCTGAATGTATAAAGCCTAGAAGGTAGTGAAAGTATAGAATGCATACATAATTCCTTGGAAGGAAAATGACTTTAAATAGGCTGGAATATTTTTCTAAACGATGACTGCCCAAATATTTATTTAGTAATTAATTATCATTTGTTGCAAAATATATTGAAGATGACCCAAGCATATAACTAAATTATTTAAAAGACGATGTACATAATGGTTGTTTTGGTCCATGTACTATTTTGTTAGTGTTCTTGAACTTGCACTTATTTAGCTTAACCTTTGTTGTCCCTACCTTTTGGAACAAGGGGAGGCTTTCCAACAAATTGCTTGTTTCATTTTGTTTGAAGGAAATTTGACTTCAATCTCAAGGTAACCTTATTCCTTGAAGTCCCTAATTTGGATTGTATGAAATATTATTATTGTTCTATGGGTTATTTCTTATTGTCCTATTCCAAATATTGTAACGTGGTTATGTTTTATTATTTGGAGGATAATTTTATTGCTGGAGGTTATTTTTATTTCTGCAAGTTATCTACAACCTAAGTTTTTTAACATGTAACTTTTGCATGATTATACCTAAGATTTTTCTTAAAGGTTTAATATTAAGCTCCTAAAGTGTTCTTTTTTATGGTGATGTTTTATTTGATTTGTTTATACATGTGATTTGGCCACATGGTGTCCACTATCTCCCAACTAAAGAAAAATTGTTCGATTTTCTAGTAGGGATTCCTATGGTTTTAATGTTGTGATTCTTTCACCTCATGGTTATTTTGGGCAAGGAAATGTTTTAGGAATTCCAAACAAGACACCAGCGGACATGTAAAATATTTTTTTATAATTGCAATTTCCATTCCATGATATCCTCTCTTTATTGTTTGATTGTATTTTGAATGTTTCTTTTGATTTTCTTTTATCTTTTAACTATGAAATTAAAATACTTGGTATCATGTCTATTTAAAAAACAACCAAAGCTTGAAGATGAAATTAGTATTACACTTAATTGATTTAGTATTACAATTAGTAAAGTTTAATTTCATGTTGTTATTTGAGCACAAGTTGTTTATATACTTCACCAAGTTCATGCGTTAGAGAATGAAATGTTATTGCAAATAAAATGACAAGGATTAGACATCACACATCAAATTATTTGTTTTCACAAGTTATCCACAGCCTGAGATTTTTAGCATATAATTTAGTTGACATGATTGTGCCTAAGGTTTCCCTAAAGGTTGAATACTAAGTTACTAAGGTGTTATTTCCTATGGTGACATTTTATTTTCTTTTTTTTATACAGGTCATCTGGCCACATAGTGGCCATTACCGGCTAACTGAAGAAAACTTGTTCGAATTTCTTGGTTTTATGGGGATAAATGGTTTTGACATTATTGATCTTGAGGTATATGTCGTATAAATCCTTTATAGTCTACTTTAGTTTATATTCTAGTGTTCATCATCTTTCATGTCTTATACTTTGCATTGTATCTTCCTTTGTTTTCAGAAAAGGAACTCAATATTGATGGTAAGAAGCAGGAATTGAAGAAAGAGGAGAACAATAACACTAGAGCGACGAACACAAAAGAGAGACATAAGAGAATCAGTCTATTGGTACCATTAGACATAATATCCCACATAAGACACCCACATAGAGATCTATGGTCATGTATTTAGAGTTGGTGAATTCACCTGCAGTGTCTTGGCAACACAATGATAGTGTTTTGAAGTGATGAAACAATATTTCATGTGTAAATTGTACTCCAACCAATATTAAGATAGAAAATCATATTGTAATACTTGAAATTTCATCTAGTATAAATTTTTTGGTTGAAATTATTTATAGTTGCACTTGATATGGTTTAGTATTGTAATTAACATATGTAACTTTGTGTTTTCATATTAGATTAACATGCACATTGTATGACATTCTTTTTAATTTAGTCACAACATCATACTAATTAATTTATTTTGATTAATAATTAACACATAAAATCAATCTAAAAATACTAAATTTGTAGTTTATATTGATTAATAATGAACACTAGTAAAAATGAATATATGACTAAATTAGCCGTTTATAATGATTATTAATGAAAGTAAATGAAATGAATATAAAATACTAAATTAGTTGTTTATATAGTGAATATGAAACTACCAAGAAAAGTTAAATGACTACTGCAAATGACAAATTTGTGATTACAAATGAAAACTAAATTTTTCATATATATGACTATTAGTAGCTAATTTGCAGTATCTTATAGCACGAATGAAATTTAGTCATATTTCTTTGGTCATTAATTAGTTTCAATTGATGACTAAATTTTGCATATATATGACTATTAGTAGCTAATCTACAATATCTTATAATATGTCCAAATTTTGGTCATATATCTTTGGTCATTAATTGGTCTTCTAGGGTGATCATATAATAATATACTTTGTTGTACATTTGGCGATTAATTGTGGAAATTATTGACTAAATCAATGACTAAATTAATGAAAAAAATTATGACTAAATATACTACTAGACGATAAAATTGAGACAACCAATTAATGACTAAGCTAAAAACGATTAAAAGTTGGTCGCATTATAAGATACTGTAAATTAGCTACCACTGGTCACCGACTGAAAAATGGTCATTTATATGCAAATTTTATTCATTTTTTCAGTAATTAATTAGCCATTTTGTACTAGTGTATATAAATTCAAGGTAGTTCTCCTCAACCTCTAATAGCTCCTGCAATGGTCAATGTTAGATAAATAAATAATCATGAGAAACATAGAAACCTCCTTCAAACAATCTCATGGACCATGATGCTATCAATAAGCCACTAGAAAATGAAAGCATGTGAGATCCTCCCCTGGACATGTGTCATATTTAAATAAACTCCTGCAGCAACAACTATCAGAGCTACAAAATCATTTAACCTTTTTTTTTCTCGTCCAAAAAATAGTCATTATATTATTAGAAAATCAATAGATGCAAAAATACATCTCCACGGGCTTAGAATTTGGTTTAAGCCTAACTTTAAGGAACAAGTATCCTAGAGGAATACAATGACAACTGACATCACTAGTTATTGCCAACTAGCTTATAGGCTAGTACTTATAAAGCACAAAATAGGAAAAACTACATATCATAGGAATCCACATTATGGAGGTGGATTTGGAGGAAATTAGGCTGGAGGAGCAGCAAAGAGAGCAGTTTGTCCATGCATGTGGAAGTCTATGTGCACCACCGTCACTTCTAGGGAGCAGAGGTGGTCATTTTTTCACCTACGTGACAGCATAGAGTTTCCACTGAGTCCAGGATCTTGTTCTACATGTGTTGAATATCATTGATATAAGCTACCAATTCATTTCTATCTTCATACCTCTTCTCCCTTAGAGTATCGATATTGAGCTGAATGTTGATCAATTGAGCAACAATAGACTCCAAGGAGGTGGGGGGCTCTACCTGACCCGGGGAGTGGATTGGTGATAGAGTCGCACCCTCTCCTAAGTAATGCTTGCTAGTATTTTTAGTAGCAGATCTTGGCTCCTCTTCTTGTTGTCACCCTTCCACGCAAGGAGCCGTCACTACCCAACATGCACGTCCCCTCTAATGAGGCATTAGAACATAGTTGTAACCACTATCCACCCCTGATAAGATGGCGTTCCACCTAACCAGAGAAAAGAATCAAAACAAATTGTATTGAACTTGCAGAAGGAGCAAACAGAAGATGTCATCGAGACCTTTACCAACCCTGCACTTTTGAGACTAAGGCACCATTTTGACCATTATTCACCCTCCCGCAAAAGGAAACACCAATGGAAGAAAAAGGAAGCTGGAGAGAGATCCCAAGAGTCTATTGGAGCCGATCTTGTACAAAGCTCACTTGCCGATAATACACCACTGGCGAGATGGCTAGCAGAGTCCCACCCACTAAGATTTCACCATGAGCAAACCAAGAGAACACATAAGTGCCATGATCTATCCCAATTCACCCAAAGAAAGGGTTGATGCCTTGGAGTTTCATGTTGTTGTGGGATTGAGAGAGCCCCCGGATACCATGGCTATTATAGCTTGGTGGTCTCCCTCCTCTAGGTTGTAAGCAATACCATTCTCATCTACCCCTAGCCATAACTGCAACCAAAAAGCATTAAGACTAGAAAAAATATGCACCAAACACTCCCTTCTCATTGCCCCCAATCGTTGAATATCCTTCTGGGGTCTCTCTGTCTTCAAATAAACTATCACTCCAAGATTTGATCTACCGGTGGGTATGATGTACCGTGTAGCTTCATAAATTATCATGTGGGGCACGTGGAGGCCCGTCAAGCTCTGTGTGCCACCACGCCACCATCTAGAACCAACGTTTATCACCCCCATCAACGATAAAAAATCATGCAACTTAATTCTCATTCAAATTTTCCAATATGGAAGCACTTTTAATGATCCACTTGCAATTCATAATACAACCATATACTCCCCCTAAGACCATATAGGCCTCATTTTTTAGTGGGAGTGATTTGTTTCTCCTTTATTCTCCAAATTTTGTGAGGTTGATCCTTGGCATTCATATTCTTATTTGGCTTCTTGACTAATTGGCTTTGCACGACTTTCTTCCTTTGATTTGATTTCTTGAAACACATGGGAATTTTGCAATCCTTGTCCTTATGGCCCAAATTATCATAAACATAAAATCTAATGTGCCCAAGAAATGTTGGAAACTTTTTAGATCTTATGGTGATCTTATTTCTACTCCTCGCTCCATAGGTCCTACAATTAGCACTTTTATTACCAAAATCATGACATAAGAAACAGTACCCATAACATAAATTTTTATAACTAAAAACTGTTGGAGTTGATCTTTGAGGATGCTCCTACTTTGGATTCTTATTTTTCCTGAAATTATTTATCTTATTTTTCTTGAAATTATTTATCTTATTTTTCTTGCAATTGGTTGAAATGTGCCCAAATTTTTTATAGCTAAAACACTCAACATTTCTCATATCTTCCCTTGGTACATTTTTGGGCTCTTGACTTGGCACATGATTTTTTTTACAGTTTCTTTCATTGCTACTCAAAATTTTTGCTTTGGGTTCTTCAACTGCTACCACATTTGTTCTCTTGATGCACTTTTCTAAACCAAATTCTAGTTTCTCACAATGTTTGAATTGATTCTTGAGATGGATACCAATCTCCTCTTTAATTTTATTTTCTTTCTCCAACTAATTTTTCAAGTAAGAAATATCTTCTTTGAAAATAGTATCTCTCTCTTTAACAATCTGGAGAAGTTTCTTTAGATATTTGTTCTCCATCTTAAGTTCTTCAATCAACCTTTCTTGAGCTTTGTTTTTAGCTTCAAGGATCACTATTATTTTAATCTCTTCACCTTCATATTCCTGCAATGGAAATGCACCTTCCTCACTTCTTGAGGAATCAACTTCTTCAATAACCCCAAAATAATCATCACTAGATTGGCAAGGAAAATGTCTATGACTGAAAATACCATTGGCCATTACTAGCAAAAGAGGTTCTCTACGTTTTGTAGCATTCTTGGATTGTTTGTAGCTCTTCCTTTTCTAAGTTCGATTTTTCTTATTCTTTTCCATAATCCCACGATGTTCTCTCAAGAGATCAAGCTTCAACAAAAGAACCCCACTCTGATACCAATTGTTGGAAATATCCTCACTACTAAAAGCAGGGGGTGAATTAGTAGTGACATTGTTTATTAACTTTGAAATATTTTTCAATTACTGAAACACAACATTCATTAACCCATCAGTAGATTAAGTCATATATCAAAACACATGAGAACCATAAGAGATAACCAAAGAAACATGCACAAGAGGACACATATATTTTCTGGTGGAAAACCACCTCCAGGTCAAAAACCACCCTTTCTACTACTGCACTGCTCAAATACCTATATTAATCATAAAGAAATTTAGTTACATAGAATATATATAAATTTCTACTATCCGTGAGAACTATGATCCTCATCTCATGACTCTACAAACACCCATATGATCCATAATCCTTGCCCAACACAGACTTATGAAGAAATTTGTTCTATATACTAACTTTACTAGAGCAACCACTCCACTCTTCTATATGACCCACGTTTCACAATATCTCAAACTATAGTCATTATGAATCGCTCAACTAGAACAACACAATAACCTCTAGCAATATAGGCTCAAATCAATATGATGATCTCACTTAAACAAATCTGCACAACTCATTCAATCACTACAACAATCCCATCAACAATACATGCATCATACATAAAATATAATTTGATGAAAACATGATAGGAAAACATGAAGCAAAATTATCTACAATCATTCCTACTTCGCTACCATACTACTGCATAAGATCTTGGTTGAACCATAGTTATGCTACCATATTCTACCACTGTGATCTGCTGAAGGTTTTCTGCATAATCCATGCGCAGTTTGCACTCACCACTCTTCTCTCACTCAAATTCTCCAAGCTCACACACCATCACATTTTCTTCTCAAGTGAACCAACCAAATAGACTCAATATCTCAATCTATTTGTAATCTTCTATAATGGTTAAATCAGTAATTACAATTCTGTAGTGAAGCTTTGTTCATGTGCTAGAAGTGGTTTGGTTCATCTCTTTTGGACTCAATATAGCTACTAACTTCATTTACTAACGAATATTCTCTTTTATCCATCTTCTAGAAGCACAATAACCTTTTTGTGACCTTTACATGATGATTCATGACAAGGCAAGCCAAAAAAACAAATAAATACTTGATGAGCACGAGGAATGCGGAGGAATTTTAGCTCAAGCTTATTCATACACACAAGCCTGCAAATACTTGACTAGAGCTTGTGAGTCACACCCATAGGCCTGTTTCCAGCTATTGTAGAGTTTTAGTCACTCTGATGACCCTTCATCCATGTGACTCGAGCCAACAATGCTCAAAATAATCTTTCCTCATCTAAGATCCTGCCCAAACTTGCTCCACTACTTGACAACTTTTTGTAAGACCTCAAGGACCCAATGTAGCCACTACAACACTCCAAAAAATACTCTCACAACTCCATCATCATCATAATTCAAACTAGGTTGACTTGAATCACATCCATCAGTTGCACCAACACTCAAGTCATCAAACTTCACCACAACTATTCCATCTTCAACCATCAATGATTGTTATCCGGAAAACTAGTGTCCATTCAGAGCTGCTAGTCCCACTAAGATGGGTAGCTATGTTAGAAACAAACAAACCAAAGTTACTTGTGTTTTCCTTTATGAGAGATAGATGAGAGAGAAGCAGAGAGTACCAACCTCAGTCTTTCGCTAGTCTCCTTGCTTGTTTCCTCTCTCCCTTGATAGAGCTTTCACCACTCCCTTATCACTTGTCCCGCTTCATAGAACACTTGTAGAGTCAAAGCAGCAAAATAACATCAAAGAATAGAGATCTATAAATATAAATAATGTAGGATCAGATGTACATCAACATTATAAATGCATACATAAACAAGATTCAGAGATATACAAGCATATGGAGGAAAACTCAAATAGTTTTATTGATAGAAGTAGTAGAGAGAGGATTATAACCAAGATGTATGATCCAGCATCATCCTCCTAGCATGAAAGCCCTCTTCACCTCATACAAAGCAAGATCACCCAACAATGTCTTCAAAGAGAAACCAACAGCACTTCCTTGCAAATTACAAAATTCCAGCCTCTGGATCTCTTGGATGAGGGATCCATATATAGATGTTTATAGGAGAGTGAGTTAGCTTCTGGTATTTTGATTAGTGTCATTTCACTGATAGTTCTTGATTCCACTTGGAGATTTTAGATCTCTTACTCGTCCATGGGCGAATTCAGAGAGGCAAGTGTCATATGAGCAGTTTCTAGAAGATTCTCTGGGTTTCCACCTAGCAAATTGCTTCTTCCATTTGTCTACTCTTGCTCATCGCACCCTACAGAAGGGATTTCCAGTATGCATCGCACCCCCCATGTGTAATAGGTGAGATGCATCGCACCCTATGCATGGAGCAGTCTGTATGGTCCTGTTTTGACCAGTTCTGAGTAGTTTTTCATGGAGAACTTCTGGGAGATGATGTAATCAGTTGACCTTGTTCCTTTAGGGTATGAAACAACACTTTTAGGGGTTTAGGAGCCCTTGGTTTATGGACATATGTGATTGGGGTTGCAGTTCCCAAATATGTCTATAACAGTTGCCCCCTAAAGCATGAGGTCGTAAGTGCTTTTGATGTCGGGTGAAATGCTTTATAATGAGGATCCAAGGTTTTTCGAACTGGAAGGTAACCTGTAATAAGATACAATACAATACATTATCTTCATAATATTTTCATGATCTAGCTGAGGTGGGGATTACCATGATCAGCTTTATAAATTAATATTCATGTACATAAGACAGACAATCATCTGTGTGGCCGACTGATGATTTTGATAGAGCCATCATCCCTTAGTTTGGATGATTATCTGTGCAGCTGTGATGTACATTTGATGTCTTTATTTTCCTAAATATATCGCAGCCCAAATGGATGAAACTAGATCTGGGGTCTTCAGACTCATTCAATCTTCACCCAAAGTACAAGTTGATCCATGGGAAAAGATGTTTTGATGTCAAACATGGAAAGACATCACCTCATTACCAGCAAATGATGTAAGCTGTTAAAAAGCGCGAGAGGAATCACCGATAATGATGATGACCCTCAAGGTACTGCAGTACAATTCACATGGTGTGAATACATGATCTGATGTCGAACACCACGTAAAATCTTTTGGTCGAAGGCCATTGACATAAACTTGTCGCCAGAAGTGAGAAACTTGCCATTGAGGCATGCAAGCTTGAAAATATTGAAATGGTTGTTCCTAAGTCAACTTCTTGGATAATGAGCTGATGTCGACAAGAAGTGACCCATCATAGGAGGGCCTTAATGAATCCCACATCTATGACATGGAATGGAGCGAATGATTTTGTGGATGTGAAAACGATCTGATGATATAAGGTTCAGGGTGGCGGTCACGAAAAGTGGAGAGTGAAGGTATTGCAGTGGATGAGACGTTAGCTAGGTTGGTGAATTCTCTTAGCGACTTCTGTTCAACATATCGGCGACACTGAAATGGATTGGTAGCGTTAACACCCAAGGTGGATGGTACTGTGGACCAATGGTGATATGACCGGTGAACAGAATAACCCAACCCAAATCAATCATGGTGACGGAGTGAAAGTGTCATGTTCAAGAGCGACCTACTACCTGTTATCACCTAGAACTACAGTCACATGTATATAATTTTTGTCCAAAGTTCACTGTCAAAAATTGGTGTCAAATGGGTTTTGTCCTATGTTTCTTACTTAGGGGTCATGTTTCTAAAGGGTCTTGATGTGAATCATTATCTAATACTATTGGTCATCCTCCATCATGATTGCATAAGCCATGTCTTATCTTGTACATGTCACTGGTCCTTTCCGTATTTTCGCAGCGCAGTCTTATTGGTTGATTTTGCAGCGCAAATTATGTTTTAGCCATTTCGCAGTGCGTCAGCATCCAGCTGTTTCGCAGCGCATTTTGCTAATTTATAACTATCTGCGCTACGAAATCGCAGATTCGGGCATTTTGCAGCGCAGATTCCTAAAGGGTCACGTCTGGGGATGAGTCATTGTCTCCGTCCGGTTATTGTCAGTTGGCGTACCTCCCAAACACTTATGAGCCATCACTCCACCAATAGATTCATAGGCATGCACATAAAAATCATTCAAACGGTTTTATCATGCATGGATGTTTTATGATGTTTGTAAATGATGCATAAAGTGGCCAGCTTGTGTGATAAGATATTCGAATTGCAAATGAGCCCGAGTTTCTTTTTCAAGTGAGCCTGATTACAAGCGAGCCTGCGTTCTAAAAAATTGAATTTGCCATTTGAGCTGAGGCTGGGGGTCATTCTCTGTGCAAAAATTTCGAAAGCGGAATGGAGAGGAAGGAGCATAGGTCTGGAAGATGTCAGAGAACAGAGCCTGAAGGATTGGACCTTGCATTGAGAGATGAAGGTGTGAGGAAAGCTTTCAAGGATGCTGGCTTTTGGAATTTCTGTGAGAAGCTGCAGGGTGGTCATGCTCAGGTAACAAAAGAGTTTTCCTTAAACTTTACAGGTTTAAATTCTAAAGTATCTATGTTAGAGGTTCAAGTATCTCCAGAGGAAATTGCTAATGTAACTGAGATTCCAAGAGGGGGGCAGGAATGGTTCAAGAACTTCAAATTTGATATGAACCCCTGCAAAGAGTTCTTGAAAGAGGCATATGTGAATGAAGATCTAACAAAGGTTGTGCCTAGAAATTATGTTAAGGAGCACTATGCCCTTCTTCTTACCTGTATTCAAAAGTATTTAACCTGTGAGGGGAGATATAATAAGGTTTACTCCTATCATTTTAAGTTGTTGTTGCATTTTACGGGTAAGGCATCTATAAATATTCCATTTTACTTATTTCGTAGTCTCAGCAAGATGTGTGACAAAGTTCAATTAAGGAAGGATGACTGTGAGACATCATTATTTCACCATGGTTTAGTGAAACTGTTAGTGCTGGATGGTCTTCAGAAAATTGGTAGGGATTGGAACTCTTTTATCTTTATGGCTGGTTTCCAGAGTAAAACAGGCCTTACTCCACAGCCGGTTAGAGAAAGAGAAGAATCAGTAGAGGAACCCACAATAGCTGAGCTTAGAAAGGAGGTAAAAGATAAAAAGAAGACCAAGTCTAAATTGAAAAAATCAGTGAAGCCCTTGGTTATTAAAGAGCCACCTCAGCCATCATCAAAAGAGGAGGTCAAGCACAAGAAAGATGTACCTGGATCAAGTGGGTCTGAAAAAGTATCCAGAGTTAAGACCAGGAGTCAAATAAGAAAAGAAAAGGGCAAATCAGTAGCTGTTGAGGAAAGTCCAATATCTAAGGCCATCTTGAGTGATTTTCTTGAGGCCATTGAGTTTGAGCAGGTTGAACCAGTGCATATTGAACCAATGCACATTGATTTGACTCAATTATCACCAGAGAGCACTAAAAAATCCAAAGCTTCAAAGAGACTAAGGTTTGATGAACCCGGTGAGGAATTTATTTTCAAACCACGAAGGCCGGTTACAAGGAAACAAGTAAGGGAAGCTGAGAAGCTGCATAAAGGAGAGAAAGTTGTAAAGGTGCCCAGAACAGAGGTAGTTGAAGAATTGTCTAGAACAGAGGAGGCAGAACAAATCAAGCAAAAAGGCAAGAGCAGAACAGTCATTATTTCCCAAGGGGGTAATATCATAGCCATAAAGAACTAGATGGAGGCAACAAAAGATGAAATTGCCAAGGCAAAGAATGTCACTAGGGAGCTTGCAGTCAGGTATGCCAACTATCGAAGAGCTGTGTTAAAAGGTAGTAAAAACCTAGTGGGTCAAGTGGATTCAGTGGCTGATGTATATACATGGACAGTTCCAGCTCTCAAATAAGCTAAACTCATCAGAAAAATGAACATGCGTTTAAGAGCTGAAAAAAAAAACTTTAAGGAGAGAGGTTGCAGATTTAAAAGCACAGCTAGGTTAACTGGTTGCTCATTGATGGTGAGAAAGGTCATATTCTAAATTTTGTCAAATTTTGTTTAAGTTCCATTATTCTGAAGGCATATAGGTCTCTGCCACCTGTAAAGGAGGTTTTAAAAGTCAAAAGTCCAAGCAAAAAATTCCTTAAGGCAAATACACTCTGTTTTAGCAAAAACAGCAGTTTCGTAGCGCGCTACGAAACTGCTGTAGGTGTTGTTTTATGATGAAGACAAACAGTTTGATGGTAGGATCAGAAAATTATCAAAGGAAATACCTAAGGAACATTAAGGAGACCACATGAGGCTAGCATAGCCATTCAGATAATGACAAGTGTGCCTTTTTGTAAAGGTGAAATATTTTGTCTTAAGTTAAAGCTTTGATAAAGGTACTTTATTACCGGTTGTTAGGGTTTTGGAAGGAGATGCATACGAAGAATTTTGGCTTATACACCTGTTCAATCAACAAAGCTTCCAGCAAATTTAGGAATATGGTGATGCTCGTTATTTTTGGGGTATTAAAGAGCTGGGAACATGCTACTTAATTTTTGAAGAATGGTGGGAGACAAGGACCGGAAAAACAGGGGTTTTATCCTTATGATTAATGAACCATCAGCGCATTCAGTATCCAAAGCTAGCTTGTTCATTGCATCCTTCTCTCAGCTATCTCGGCCAAACTGAAAGGATACAGGTGTCAAGGATCAAGAAAGAATCATGTTACGAAGAGGATAGAATTAGAGTTTTAGTTTAGTTGGGACTCTTTGTAATTACAGCTCAGCACTTAATGTATTTAATGAGTTAGTTACATGGTAGATAGGGGTAATTAGTAGCAGTCATCGAGCTCCCCTCATGCTGGAGGAGGAAGCTCAAATTAGTTAAGGGTGTATCTCTATATATAGATCAAACTTTGATGTAATGGGGGTTGGATGTTTTTGAGAAACAGAGTTTATTTTGGCTTATGTAAGAACTTGTTTTCAGTAATACAAATGACTGCTTTTTCTTCTCAGGATTCATACATTGTTTCAGATGCTAAAGATATCTGTGGTTTTGTTTTATCCTTTATGTTTTACAGCTTTATAGATACACAATCACTCAGAATTCACTCTGCTGCTCTGATTTCCTGTGTGTATTTGTAAGTTGAGGTTTATCTGAGAGGTGTCTTGAGTGTTTAAACATTACATGCCCTGACTTCTATGAATGAGTGGTTTTATAGTTTGTTGAAATGATGATTAACTCCATGAGCCCAATGGAAATCTTTGTAAGGTCTGTCCAGCCAATTTATATGTTAAATTTACTTTGCAAGAGTTAGCCATCTCATCAATATTTAAAATCAATAACCCTTTAGAGCCCTCTCAGGCTAAGGAAGCTAAGCCTTAGTCAAAAGTCTGGTTTGAAATAGTTACACAGAGTCTGACTGATGATCCAAGTAGATATTGGTGGCCACCTGCCAAGTCCACCTGGACCCCCACCATTGTCTTTCTCAGCATTTTCAGTTTCCTTAATTGTAGCACAACTTATTATTTTTAGCAATTTTTCGGGTCCTGAACTTCCGGAGCCGTTTTGAGGCCCTAAACGACGTTTTTTGGGAAATCTACCGCCAGCGATTTTTCTGATAAAAATCGTCTTTTCCATCGTAGTCCTCGGAGAGATCTTTCCAACGGGCTATCATGCACGTCAAACGGAGATAGTATGACCAATTCGCGACCCCGGGAAGTTGATGTACCAACTTACCCAAAAACGGGGCCCACAATTTGGCGTTTCATCTTCTAGGGTTAGGTTTTGGAATGTGAAGGGTTTTCTATTGTTTCTCAACAATAAATAGGCCTCTGAGCCTCATTGTAAGACAGTTCAGAGGCATGTAGCCATCACATCTCTTCTCAGAGATAAGCTACCATCGCCCTAGCTAGTTTATTTCCATTTCTGTTGTAAGCATATTTGAGTATTTTCCATTAATGAAATGAAGTATTATTTCCGCTGCATCTTTGTGTATATGGTTATCTCTGTAATTTGTTGCGTTCCTGTTTAAATCCGGATCAGTGGTATCAGAGCGGTCTGCTTTTTCTCTGTTTTTCTTTGCATGTCCCCAACAAGGTCGGGATATAAGGAGTTAGGGCTTGAACTGGTTGAACCTTTGCAAGACCAGCCTCGCAAATCCCGACGGCCTCCCATGGCGGACGAGAAGAAAGACGAGGGGGCAGGAGATCCCATCAAAATCTTGCTCGAAGAAGCCCTCGAACGACAACGGAACGCGATGATGGACAGTTTTGCCCAGATCCTTCAGCGGCTACCGAGAAGCAACGCATCGGCTTCCAGCAGCTACTCTGGAAACGCCACACCCTTTAAGGTACAAGTTAATTTTGAAATCCCCATATTCGAAGGTCAGATAGACGCAGATGCCGCAGATAAATGGTTAAATCTGCTAGAGGGTTATTTTTCTGTTCATGAATTTTCGAGTCGGGAAAAGATTGTTTTTGCTCTCCTCAAAGCAGCCCCCCACATCAAGGACTGGTGGGAAACCTACTGCGAGCAGAAGGATGAAAGTACTGGCTCACTATTTTCAGCCGCACCCACCTGGGATTCGTTCCGGGATGCTATCAAGGAGCAGTACTACCCTGTCGGGAGCTATGAGGATGAATACATAAAGTGGACCACGCTGCGGCAGGGAAGGGACCAAGACGTGCCGGAGTTCACCAATCTTTTCCATACCCTTCGCACAAAGTTGGGTATCAAGGATTCGGAGCAACATTTGATACTCAAATACCGTGGCTGCCTGCACAAGTACATCCAGGAAGAAATACAATTCCTAAACATCCCTCGCTCGGCGCAGCATACCGGTATGCCGTCAAGGTCAAGCAGAAGTTTAAACAAAAGAAGCGAGACTTTGGATCTGCGAATCCAAAGCAGGGGAAAGGTGCCCCTAAACCACAGAACAAAGGACAAATCCAAGGCGGGACAGCCCAAGACAACCAGCCGAAGCTGCAAGCAAAGAACAGCGCCGCGAAGCCGAGAAAGGACACTGGAAAATGGTGCGAGTTCCATAAGAGCTCCACTCACAACACAAGTGAGTGTCGGGCCAAGCACTCACTGGTGGCTGAGCTAAAGGTTTCAGAATGAGATGCATGTTCCGACACGGAGTCAGAACCCGATAAGGGGTATGAAAAAGGGAAGCAGATCATTGATGCGGACCCCAGCGCCACTGTTGCTACCGCAAAGATCCAGAAAAATGAACCCGAAGATCCAGAGGAGGAGGAGCGTCTCTTCCACTCCCAGATGTGGGTAAAGGGCTCCCCGATACAGTTCATTGTTGATAGCGGGAGTCAAAAGAACCTCATTTCAGTAGAGGTCGTGAAGCGGTTGGGCTTACCAACCACATCACATCCACAACCATACACCATTGGGTGGCTTCACCAAGGATGAGATCTTCGCGTGAGCCAGCAGTGTCGCCTTCCATACAACATCAAGCCCTTCACGGATGAGGTATTGTGTGACATTGCTCCCCTTGAAGTTTGTGATGTATTACTAGGACAACCATACTTGTGGAAGCGACATGCTGTGTATGAATCGAGGCCCCGTGCAGTTATTATTACATTGGGAAATAAGTTGTTCAGGATACCAGAGGTAGCACCACCTACCGCCCTCTCTTTGATTACTGCAAAACAATGCAGTAAGATCATTTCCAAAACCAGGAAATTTGTTTTCCTGATGATACGCCCTCAAGGAAAGAAGAAGACAGTGGCCGCGGCCTCCAAACGGGGCCCCTCTGCACGACAACTACAGATGGACAAGATTTTGGAGGAGTACGAGGACATCTTCACCTCCCCGGCAGGGGTTCCTCTGCACTGTCAAGTCAAGCACTCCATCGATCTGACCCCAGGTGCACCGCTACCCAATGGACCAATTTATCGGCGCTCCGTTCTGGAGAACGATGAAATCAAGAGGCAGATTCAGGAGCTCCTGCAGAAAGGTCACATCCGTCCGAGTTCATCGCCCTGTGGGAGCCCGATCGTGTTGGTACAGAAGAAGGATGGGATGTGGAGACTCTGTATTGACTATCGGGCGCTGAACAAGATCACTGTCCGTAATAGGTACCCGATCCCACGGATTGATGACCTCCTAGACCAACTAAAGGGGGCGAAATATTTCAGCAAGATCGATCTGAAGTCAGGATATCACCAGGTACCAATCGAACCCTCAGATGTGTGGAATACTGCCTTCAAATCCAAGGAGGGCCTCTTCGAATGGTTGGTCATGCCTTTCGGATTGACGAATGCTCCTGCAACCTTTATGAGGCTAATGGATGACATCTTGCGGCCATTCACCAACTCCTTTGTAGTAGTATACTTGGATGACATTCTGATCTTCAGCCAGAGTTGGGAAGAGCACCTCCACCACATCCGACAAGTTCTCCAAACACTGCGGCAACACAAGCTATGTGCCAATTTGGAGAAATGCACTTTTGGCATGACCGAGGTTCAGTATCTGGGATACATCATTGATGAACAGGGGGTGCATGTCGATCCAGCCAAGGTCCAAGTCATTCGGGATTGGCCCTCTCCAACCACTCTAACAGAGCTACGCAGCTTTCTAGGTCTTGCCAACTTCTACCGCAGGTTTGTGTTGGGGTTTTCTCATATTTCTTGGCCCTTGAGTCAAGTCACCAAGGGCGGGGCGAAAGCAAAATTCTTTTGGTCTGAATCTCAACAGAAGGCATTCAGGGAGTTGAAGGATCGCCTCTGCACGGCACCAGTGCTCGCGTTACCAGATTTACAACAACCATTTGAGGTCGAGATAGATGCCTCTGACTATGCTATTGGGGCAGTCCTTACTCAACATGGACATCCAGTGGCATATCACAGTGAAACACTTTCAGACATAGTCCGGAAGTACCCCACTTATGATAAAGAGATATATTCCATTGTACAAGCCTGCCGACAATGGAAGCATTACATTTTGGGGAAGGAAACGGTCATCCACACAGACCACCGACCTCTGCAGTTCATACAGACCCAAGGGAAATTGCAAAATGATCGCCATCAGAAGTGGTCTACATACCTGCAATAGTTTCACTTGAATATCAAGTACAAAAAGGGCAGCACCAATAATGTTGCAGATTGCCTCAGTCGACCACCGATCATGGCGCTAACCACCGTGCTCAACTCCTGCGGGCACGAGACTTCTGATTGGCCACTTCTCTACAAAAGCGACCCAGAATTCGGCCACACATACCAGACACTCTTGGAGGGTCGGCAGGTTGCAGATTTTCACCTCCAGGATGCCCTATTATGCCACCTCGGTCACCTTTGTGTTCCTTCAAGCGAGCGTGCCAAGATGATTTGGGAAGCACACTACAGTCGGGCTGCTGGGCATTTCGGGGTCGAGAAAACAGTGGCAGTACTACAAAATTATTTCTATTGGCCGAATCTTCGACAGGATGTTGGGAAGTACATCCGATCATGTACTGCTTGTGCCATTGCCAAACCGACCATTAAGAAGCAAGGCCTCTACACCCCGTTGCCTACCCCTAGTCGACCTTGGGAATCCATCTCCATGGATTACATGTCAGGCCTTCCTTCCACTAAGCATGGAAATGACTGTGTTTTTGTGGTCGTCGACAGGTTCTCAAAGATGGCCATTATGATGGCCTGCAAGAAGAATATCACAGCAGAAGCCACTGCTAAACTCTTCTTTGAACGAGTGTGGGTGCACTTTGGGATCCCACAGTCTATCATCTCAGATCGGGACAGTCGGTTTCTCAGCACATTTTGGTCCAGTCTCTGGTCAATGATGGACACCAAACTCACGAAGTCCACAGCCTTCCATCCTCAAACTAATGGCCAGACAGAGGTTGTCAATAGGATGATTGTGCACATTCTGCGCATGTATAACTCAAAGCATCCACGCACATGGGACGAGAGCCTCCCCTATGTTCAGCATAGCTACAACCGAGCTCTTCACAGCTCCACTGGCCATAGCCCTTTTCAGGTGGGTTTGGGATTCCAGCCACTATGCCCCATTGATGTGGCCATGCCACTTGCAACTCCTCACATGAATTCAGCTCATGTCCAGTCCGAAACAGATAAGGCCACCAGCTTCATTGAGCGCATCCAACATATTCACCAGCAGGTCCATGAAATTCTTGAGAAATCAAATGCCAAGTACAAGCAGCGACATGATCAACATCGGGTGCCACACAAGTTTCAGGTGGGCGACAAAGTCTGGTTGCATTTGCAAAAGGAACGCCTTACTGGAGCCTATCGGAAATTGAGACCACTCTGATATGGTCCTTACACCATTACTAAGGCTATGGGAGAAAATGCATTTGAGCTTAGCATTCCCCCATTCCTTGGCCTGCACCCAGTGTTCAATGTGGACCGCCTTCGGCCATACTTTCCACCATTGCTAAACACATCCGACATTGCAGAACAGATCAAACCCACAGAATTAAATCCAGATTGCATGGAACAAGCTGCAACTGATCGATCATGGACACACAGATCAAGAACACTCGCCAACAGAATATCCAACTGTATCGAGTTGTCAAAGCAGGCCAACTCCTTCAGCAGGGCAAGTGGCTCACCAGGGAACAAGTTCAGCAGAAGTTTCCTCATCTCATGGAGGATCTCAACGCAATGGGGACCATTGCTTCCTAAGGGGGGAGGAATGATCCAGGTAGATATTGGTGGCCACCTGCCAAGTCCGCCTGGACCCCCACCATTGTCTTTCTCATCATTTTCAGTTTCCTTAATTGTAGCACAACTTACTATTTTTAGCAGTTTTTCGGGTCCTGAACTTCCGGAGCCGTTTTGAGGCCCTAAACGACGTTTTTTTGGGAAATCTACCGCCAGCGATTTTTCTGATAAAAATTGTCTTTTCCGTCGTAGTCCTCAGAGAGAGCTTTCCAACGGTCTATCATGCATGTCAAACGGAGATAGTATGACCAATTCGCGACCCCGGGAAGTTGATGTACCAACTTACCCAAAAACGGGGCCCACAATTTGGCGTTTCATCTTCTAGGGTTAGGTTTTGGAATGTGAAGGGTTTTCTATTGTTTCTCAACAATAAACAGGCCTCCGAGCCTCATTGTAAGACAGTTCAGAGGCATGTAGCCATCACATCTCTTCTCAGAGATAAGCTACCATCGCCCTAGCTAGTTTATTTCCATTTCTGTTGTAAGCATATTTGAGTATTTTCCATTAATGAAATGAAGTATTATTTCCGCTGCATCTTTGTGTATATGGTTATCTCTGTAATTTGTTGCGTTCCTGTTTAAATCCGGATCAACTGATTAGCAGCCTTCAGTGCTTGATTTTGTGATAACATTTTGGTGCGTCTGCCGGGAGCCTGAAGATTACTCATTCCCGAAATTTTAAGATTGAACTTCTGAATGTAGCAGGAGCTCAAAAAGGTTTTCGAGGCTGCATTCTACCTTGGTGACTCCATTAATTCTTAAAGTTTAAAAGGTGGCTTCGAGAGGAAGATATACAAGGAGTAATCCTGACCCAAACCCACCTAGTCCTGTGGAGAATCCTAATATCATCTCAAGGAGTAGACAAAGATTTTCTGATATACCAGGTACTTCAAATATTTCAAAGTCTTTGTTTCCTGAGTTTTCTAGAAGTCCTGAAGATAAAATTGTTGATGATAAAATTCAAGAAGTTTTGTTGAGGTCTGAAAACGAAGAAGAACTTATTGGTATCATTTTGGATTTACAAAAGAGAGGCATTGATACTTCATCTTTAGTGTCACAAAAAGATAAAGAAGAGTTTTGGGAAATTGTTACTTCTGAATTGTTATTAGAGGAGGAGGACTTGAAACAGCTCAAGGAGCTTGACCCTTTTGAAGTTTTGCTTAAGTCTAAAACTGGTTTACCTCTCCCAAATTGGAGTTCTTTTGTCAGTGGTTTACAAAGTCCCAATAGCCCTTTTCGTACTCATACTTTATCTTCTGCCACTGCTAGTCCAAATAGTCCTCAGACAACATCTCATACTAGTTCTGGTCCTTCTGGTCATACAATACCTGTTGTCACTGTTCCTCCATTCATTATGGCTGTACCTACTAGGTATGCTCCTCTAGCTCTCCCTGTTGTTTTGCATGATCTCCCTAGTAAATATGCTGCTAGAATTCCAACATGAGGAGGAGATGAAGACATTACAGCTGAAGAACATGTGGATAGATTCAATGATTTTATTGACAGGGAAGAAGTGGATGATGAAGATGTAAAATTAAGACTGTTTGCTCAAACTTTTATTGGGGAAGTCCGAAAATGGTTTAAAGCCCTGGGAGCTGGTAGCATTCATAGTTGGGTTGAGTTTGAAGATAGTTTTCTGAGGAAATGGGGAAATAGAACTAATCATGTTCAAGCCCTCACTGAATATAATAGTCTAAGAAGAGCTCCAGATGAAACTGTTCAAAACGTTTCTAAGAGGTTTAATAAAGTATATAATTCCATTCCAGCACATTTGAAACCTCCTGGAGCTTTGGCACAGTTAAGATATGCTGAGTCCTTTGACTCAGATTTCTCTCTTTTACTCAGAGAAAGAGAGTCTGCTACTCTGGCTGAAATGCAAAATGATGCAATCAAGGTAGATGTGAATATGCTTGCTGCTAAGAAGTCGAAGATGGCAAAGACTAAGATAAAGGAAGAAGAGAAGCCTTCTACCTCTGCTCAAGAAGATAAATTTGAAACCATGATGAAAACCATGGAGAAATTGATGGACCAATTAGCACTTGGGAATACTACTGTTCCCCAAGCACAACAAGAGCCTCGGTTTAGGAACCCTCAATTTAGAAGGCCTCAAAATCAGCAAAGGCCAAGAGACAATAGAAATCAGCAGGCTGATCCTCCAGTGAGACCTCCTTTCCAACAAAACATGGTGGATGAAGAAGAAGAACCTGAAGTACCTGAGGAATCTATTCATTGTTTTGGTGAAGAAGATTCATAAATTTTCTTAACAAAGGAGGAACATGATGAGTCTAGCCAGTTAAAAGAAGAAGAGGAGCCTTTAGATTTCTTAAAGGGTTATCAGCATGCCATATTTGAGATTCAGAAGCAGTACAATCTCAGAAACCGAGATGTCCCTATTACAGCAAATAAAGCACAGCCCAAGAAGAATATTTCAAAGGCAGTTGAAGATAAAAAGGAAAAGTCAAAGCAGATTGATGGTAAAGGTGATTCCCCTCTTGATAGGAAGGATATTCAAACCCCTGCTCCTCCTAAGGAAGTTGAAAAGTCTACTTCTGTTTTTAATATAGAAAATGAGATTGCAAAAATTAAAATATCAGTCCCATTCAATGAAATCCTGAAAGTAGACAAATATAGAAGCAAGATTGTGGAAATGCTTAATTCTCCACCAGGAGGAGCTGATATTCTAAATGTGCAAGAGGATAATCCTATTATCTGTTTAGGTCCAAGACTTGAGGATGAACAAAATGATGAGTTTCCTCCTTTTTATATAAGCATTAATATCCATGATATGACTCTACATAATGCTATGCTGGATTCAGGGGCATCACATAATCTCATGCCTAAGGTAATCATGGAAAGATTGGGATTAGAAGTAACTAGACCATACAAGGACTTATTTTCTTTTGATTCAAAGAGAGTTCATTGCATTGGGTTGATAAAAGATGTTGTTGTGGCACTCACACAAATCCCAGCAAAAACAACTGTCATGGACATTGTTGTTGCAGACATTCCACCTAAGTTTGGGATGCTTCTTTCAAGGTCATGGGCAGCAAAAATCAAGGGTACCATGCAAATGGATCTGACATATGCTACCATTCCAGTGTTTGGTGAACAAAGGAGGTTGTATCATGAAACAAGGATGGCATATATGGTAAGCAGCAAGGACAAGCCTCAGAATTTTCCTATTTACTCTTGTGATACAGGCCTTGGATCAGCTATTCTTTTCAATGAATCAGTTGGAAAAGAATCACAAGATGAACATGCAGAAAATCAGTGTCAGGAGGTACAGCAAAGAAATGAAAGAGACATCACTGGTTCTGGTCCCTATACTTTGATGGAGCAGCAGGAAAAGAAGGCGCAGGAGCTGGGATTTGGATCACTAGTCCAACTGAAGAAAGTAAGTTTCTGTCATACAAACTTAACTTTGATTGTACCAATAACATGGCTGAGTATGAGTCTCTGGTATTAGGCTTAGAAACCTTGATAGAGTTGAAGGCAAAGAACATTGTTGTTTGTGGACATTCTGAATTAATTATAAAGCAAGTTCAAGGTGCATATCAAACAAAGGATGCAAGGATGAGAGCCTACAGAAATTTAGTGTTGGAATTGTTGGAAAAATTTCAATCCTATACCTTCAGTATAAAAACCAGAGATCAAAATTCTGTTGCAGATTCTCTTGCTATTGCAGCTAGTCTTTTTATTATTCCTAAACATTCTTCTGATAGCTATGAAGTGAAGGTTCGCCATAGACCAGTCATCCCAGACAATATCATAAACTGGCAAGTCTTTGAAGATGATCAGCAGGTAAGAAATTTTCTTGAATTGAAAGAGGAATTTGAGCATAATCAAATAGATCAGCAGAATATGTTAACAGAGACAAGGGAAAAGACTGAAGTGTTGCAGCTACAAAACAACCTAATTCCTAAAGGCCTTATTCCACTTGAAAAGTTATTTGATCAAAATGATGTGTTTAAAGCACCAAGATTGCAAGTTAATGAAGAGGAAATAGAAAGCTGTAATTTAGGTGACTCAGTTGTGCCTAAATTAGTCAAGATTTCAAAGTTCTTATCAGCTGATATGAAGGTCAAATATGTTGAAATGATGAAGAAGTTTATTGATGTTTTCGCATGGAGCTATGCTGATCTGAAGCAGTATGATTCTTCAATCATACAACATACCATCCCAATTAAGCAAAATGAGAAGCCTTTTAAGCAGAAATTAAGGAATTAAGGAGGATTAATCCCCTTCTGATGCCACTAATTGAAAAGGAAGTGAAAAAGCTTTTTGATGCAAAAATTATTGTTCCAATCAGATTCTCAAATTGGCTTGCTAACTTGGTACCAGTCAGGAAAAAGAATGGGGAGATTAGAATTTGCATAGACTTCAGGAACTTAAACAAGGCTTCACTGAAAGATAATTACCCTCTTCCTAAAATGGATCTCATTTTGCAAAATATTGTTGGTTCCCAAAGAATGTCTATGCTGGATGGCTTCTCAGGGTATAATCAGATCCTTGTTCATCCAGATGATCAAGAGAAGACAGCTTTCACTACACCATGGCGCACATTTATGTATGCAAAGATGCCTTTTGGCCTAATGAATGCAGGAGCGACCTTCCAGAGGGCTATGGACATTGCTTTTGCTGAAGAAAAAGATAAATCAGTGGTGGTATATCTTGATGATATCACAGTCTTTTCAAAAAGGGAAGAAGATCACTTAAAGCACCTTGAAAGGATCTTACTAAAGTGTAGGAGGTTTGGTATTTCTTTAAACCCAACCAAAAGTATCTTTGCTTTAACTTCTGGCAAATTGCTTGGACATATTATTTCTGAAGAGGGAATTAGGATTGATCATAATAGATTCAGTGCTATTCAAAGGTTAGATTTGCCAAGGAGCAAGAAAGAGGTTCAATCTTTTCTTGGTAAGGTTAATTTTGTTAGAAGATTCATTCCTAACTTTGCTGAAGTAGTCAAACATATAACAAAGATGCTAAGGAAAGGAGCAAATTTTAAGTGGACAGCTGAAGCAAAGAAGTCATTTGAAGAGATCAAAAAAGCACTTACTCAAGCACCAGTCCTCATCAGCCCGGATTTTACCAAGGAGTTCCTGATCTTCACATTTGCTTCTGAAGATACAATTGCTGGAGTTTTACTGCAGAAAGGAAGTCAAGGTACTTAACAACCCATTTCTTTCTTTAGCAAGACATTGGCTAATGCTGAATTGAAATATAATATCTTAGAGAAGCAAGCATATGCATTGGTGAAAGCAATTAAGGATTCCAGAATTTATGTGTTGCACTCTCATATTGTTGCATACGTGCCAAGTGCTGTTATAAAAGATATTCTTACACAAGCAAACCCGGATGGAAAAAGAGGAAAATGGATAGCCAAGCTGTTGGAATATGACATTGAGATCAGGCCCACCAAGTTGGTAAAGGGTCAGGGCTTAGCAAAATTGCTGACTCAGTCAAATCTGGACTGCATTAGTATCAATTTTAGCACAAAAATATCAGAAATTTCTGAGAATGAAGAAGAATTGATCCAAATCAATGAAAAGTTTTTGACATCAGAATGGTATAAGGATGTGGAATTTGTCTTGCAGTACAATAGAGCCCCTGATAGCCTTTCCAAATCTAAAGCTCGGTTCACCAAGTTGAAGTCCCTCAGATATTTTGTATATGAGCAAAATTTATTTTAGAAGGATGCAGGAGGAATTTTGCTAAATTGTCTCATTGAAGAAGAACCTGATAAGGTAATTGATGAATTTCATAAGGGAGATTGTGGAGGCCATCACTATTGGAAAGCCACTGCAAACAAAGTTTTAAGAGCTGGATATTTTTGGCCAACTATGTTCAGAGACATTTATAAAAAGATAGCATCATGCCATGAATGTCAAGTATTTGAAGGAAAGAGAAAGCTCATGCCTATGCCATTGGTTCTTATTTATGTTGAAGCACCCTTCCAGCAGTGGGGATTAGATTTTATAGGGGAAATCCATCCTCCTTCATCAGGGCAGCATCGCTGGATTCTCACAGCCACTGATTATTTTACAAAGTGGATAGAGGCAATACCTACCAGGCAAGCAAATGATTCAGTGATAATTTCCTTTTTAGAAAATAACATCTTATCAAGGTTTGGTTGTCCACTCAAGATTATCACAGACAATGCCCAGGATTTTAAGTCCAAAAGAATGATAAATTTTTGTCATCAGTACCATATTTCCCTTGGTCATTCCACTGCTTACTATCCACAGGGAAATGGCTTAGCTGAAAGTTCAAACAAGAGTCTTGTGAGGATTATCAAGAAGCTGTTGCAGGAAAATAAAAAGGCTTGGCACTTAAAGCTGAAGTATGCCTTGTGGGCTGATCGAATTTGCACAAAGAGGTCCATTGGAACATCACCATATGAAATTGTGTATGGAGCAGAGGCTATTTTCCCAACGTCTCTTGGGGTACCAGTTATGAAGCTAATTCAGGGATTAGAAGAGGAACCAAATGCCATACAGCGAAGGATTAATCAGTTGATAGCTTTGCAGGAGAAAAGAAATGAAGTGTTTGAAGGTCATCAACAAAACCAGAATCAGGTCAAGTGAGCATTTGACAAGAAGATCAAAGAGGTTACATTTGAGATTAATGACAAAGTCCTGAAATGGGAAGCTAGAATTGAAGAGAAAGGTAAACATGGCAAATTTGAAAATTTATGGAAGGGGCCATATCAGATTTCTGCTTTCCATGGAAATAACACCTACATTCTGCAAGAAGTTGATGGAACACTATATGCTGGAGGACCTGTTAATGGCAGGTTCTTAAAGCATTACAATCAGTGAAAGTCTGCCAAGTATCTCATGAGCATTGTATATAAGCGTTTTATGAATTTTTCCTGTTGAAAATAAATGACAAGCTGAACAGAAAAGCTCTAGCCCGAGGAGAAGGCCCACAAAGCTAGAAAGGAATGCTTGTCAGCTGTGTGTATGTTTTATAAAATGGACAAAGCACTGGTTCTACGAGTTCTTAGTGTACTACAGGAGCACACTATCCCAAGTGGAGCCACTGTTATCACCTAGAACTACAGTCACATGTATATAATTTTTGTCCAAAGTTCACTGTCAAAAATTGGTGTCAAATGGGTTTTGTCCTATGTTTCTTACTTAGGGGTCATGTTTCTAAAGGGTCTTGATGTGAATCATTATCTAATACTATTGGTCATCCTCCATCATGATTGCATAAGCCATGTCTTATCTTGTACATGTCACTGGTCCTTTCCGTATTTTCGCAGCGCAGTCTTATTGGTTGATTTTGCAGCGCAAATTATGTTTTAGCCATTTCGCAGCGCGTCAGCATCCAGCCGTTTCGCAGCGCATTTTGCTAATTTATAACTATCTGCGCTACGAAATCGCAGATTCAGGCATTTTGCAGCGCAGATTCCTAAAGGGTCACGTCTGGGGATGAGTCATTGTCTCCGTCCGGTTATTGTCAGTTGGCGTACCTCCCAAACACTTATGAGCCATCACTCCACCAATAGATTCATAGGCATGCACATAAAAATCATTCAAACGGTTTTATCATGCATGGATGTTTTATGATGTTTGTAAATGATGCATAAAGTGGCCAGCTTGTGTGATAAGATATTCGAATTGCAAATGAGCCCAAGTTTCTTTTTCAAGTGAGCCTGATTACAAGCGAGACTGCGTTCTAAAAAATTGAATTTGCCATTTGAGCTGAGGCTGGGGGTCATTCTCTGTGCAAAAATTTCGAAAGCAGAATGGAGAGGAAGGAGCATAGGTCTGGAAGATGTCAGAGAACAGAGCCTGAAGGATTGGACCTTGCATTGAGAGATGAAGGTGTGAGGAAAGCTTTCAAGGATGCTGGCTTTTGGAATTTCTGTGAGAAGCTGCAGGGTGGTCATGCTCAGGTAACAAAAGAGTTTTCCTTAAACTTTACAGGTTTAAATTCTAAAGTATCTATGTTAGAGGTTCAAGTATCTCCAGAGGCAATTGCTAATGTAACTGAGATTCCAAGAGGGGGGTAGGAATGGTTCAAGAACTTCAAATTTGATATGAACCCCTGCAAAGAGTTCTTGAAAGAGCCATATGTGAATGAAGATCTAACAAAGGCTATGCCTAGAAATTATGTTAAGGAGCACTATGCCCTTCTTCTTACCTGTATTCAAAAGTATTTAACCTGTGAGGGGAGATATAATAAGGTTTACTCCTATCATTTTAAGTTGTTGTTGCATTTTACGGGTAAGGCATCTATAGATATTCCATTTTACTTATTTCGTAGTCTCAGAAAGATGTGTGACAAAGTTCAATTAAGGAAGGATGACTGTGAGACATCATTATTTCACCATGGTTTAGTGAAACTGTTAGTGCTGGATGGTCTTCAGAAAATTGGTAGGGATTGGAACTCTTTTATCTTTATGGCTGGTTTCCAGAGTAAAACAGGCCTTACTCCACAGCCGGTTAGAGAAAGAGAAGAATTAGTTGAGGAACCCACAATAGCTGAGCTTAGAAAGGAGGTAAAGGATAAAAAGAAGACCAAGTCTAAATTGAAAAAATCAGTGAAGCCCTTGGTTATTAAAGAGCCACCTCAGCCATCATCAAAAGAGGAGGTCAAGCACAAGAAAGATGTACCTGGATCAAGTGGGTCTGAAAAAGTATCAAGAGTTAAGACCAGGAGTCAAATAAGCAAAGAAAAGGGCAAATCAGTAGCTGTTGAGGAAAGTCCAATATCTAAGGCCAGCTTGAGTGATTTGCTTGAGGCCATTGAGTTTGAGCAGGTTGAACCAGTGCATATTGAACCAATGCACATTGATTTGACTCAATTATCACCAGAGAGCACTAAAAAATCCAAAGCTTCAAAGAGACTAAGGTTTGATGAACCTGGTGAGGAATTTATTTTCAAACCACGAAGGCCGGTTACAAGGAAACAAGTAAGGGAAGCTGAGAAGCTGCATAAAGGAGAGAAAGTTGTAAAGGTGCCCAGAACAGAGGTAGTTGAAGAATTGTCTAGAACAGAGGAGGCAAAACAAATCAAGCAAAAAGGCAAGAGAAAAACAGTCATTATTTCCCAAGGGGGTAATATCATAGCCATAAAGAACCAGATGGAGGCAGCAAAAGATGAAATTGCCAAGGCAAAGAATGTCACTAGGGAGCTTGCAGTCAGGTATGCCAACTATCGAAGAGCTGTGTTAAAAGGTAGTAAAAACCTAGTGGGTCAAGTGGATTCAATGGTTGATGTATATACATGGACAGTTCCAGCTCTCAAACAAGCTAAACTCATCAAAAAAATGAACATGCGTTTAAGAGCTGAAAACAAAGCTTTAAGGAGAGAGGTTGCAGATTTAAAAGCACAGCTAGGTTAACTGGCTGCTCATTGATGGTGAGAAAGGTCATATTCTAAATTTTGTCAAATTTTTTTTAAGTTCCATTATTCTGAAGGCATATAGGTCTCTGCCACCTATAAAGGAGGTTTTAAAAGTCAAAAGTCCAAGCAAAAAATTCCTTAAGGCAAATACACTCTGTTTTAGCAAAAACAGCAGTTTCGTAGCGCGCTACGAAACTGCTGTAGGTGTTGTTTTATGATGAAGACAAACAGTTTGATGGTAGGATCAGAAAATTATCAAAGGAAATAACTAAGGAACATTAAGGAGACCACATGAGGCTAGCATAGACATTCAGATAATGACAAGTGTGCCTTTTTGTAAAGGTGAAATATTTTTTCTTAAGTTAAAGCTTTGATAAAGGTACTTTATTACCGGTTGTTAGGGTTTTGGAAGGAGATGCATACGAAGAATTTTGGCTTATACACCTGTTCAATCAACAAAGCTTCCAGCACATTTGGGAATATGGTGATGCTCGTTATTTTTGGGGTATTAAAGAGCTGGGAACATGCTGCTTAATTTTTGAAGAATGGTGGGAGACAAGGACCGGAAAAACAGGGGTTTTATCCTTATGATTAATGAACCATCAGCGCATTCAGTATCCAAAGCTAGCTTGTTCATTGCATCCTTCTCTCAGCTATCTCGGCCAAACTGAAAGGAGACAGGTGTCAAGGATCAAGCAAGAATCATGTTATGAAGAGGATAGAATTAGAGTTTTAGTTTAGTTGGGACTCTTTGTAATTACAGCTCAGCACTTAATGTATTTAATGAGTTAGTTACATGGTAGATAGGGGTAATTAGTAGCAGTCATCGAGCTCCCCTCATGCTGGAGGAGGAAGCTCAAATTAGTTAACGGTGTATCTCTATATATAGATCAAACTTTGATGTAATGGGGGTTGGATGTTTTTTAGAAACAGAGTTTATTTTGGCTTATGTAAGAACTTGTTTTCAGTAATACAAATGACTGCTTTTTCTTCACAGGATTCATACATTGTTTCAGATGCTCAAGATATATGTGGTTTTGTTTTATCCTTTATGTTTTACAGCTTTATAGATACACAATCACTCATAATTCACTCTGCTGCTCTGATTTCCTGTGTGTATTTGTAAGTTGAGGTTTATTTGAGAGGTGTCTTGAGTGTTTAAACATTACATGCCCTGACTTCTATGAATGAGTGGTTTTATAGTTTGCTGAAATGATGATTAACTCCATGAGCCCAATGGAAATCTTTGTAAGGTCTGTCCAGCCAATTTATATGTTAAATTTACTTTGCAAGAGTTAGCCATCTCATCAATATTTAAAATCAATAACCCTTTGAGAGAGCCCTGTTATAGACAATTTTGTGCCTTACAGCAACAGGCATGAATTGTCAATAATCCAAGGGATCCAAAGTTCCCTAAACATGATGTTCCTACCCCTAGAGGAACAAGGTCAGCAAACCAACAGCTCTCAGATCAGTTCTCCACCTGAAAACACTCAAAAACAAGCAATCCTGAAATCAAAGCAGGTGCTCCACTAGGCTTCTGTGCTAAAACACAACTCCTCCATGGTGTACCTGCGTTGCAAAGCAGGTAGAACAAAGGCCACCTGCGTTGAGCGAGATTGGACAAGTGGCACACTGAGTCATTGCTCTGGAATCTTCCAAAAATGACACTTGGATCAGGGATTTCGCCTTGTGATGAGTCAGAGGCTCTGTTTCTCCAAGTGGAAGCATGGTTCTCCAAGTGGACTCAAGAAATCAAGATCAACTGAAGAGAGAGAGGACACAAGGCAGCTACACATCAGTTGCAAGCTGACTCATCCTTTCTCAATTCATCTATATATTGAGCTATCTCCTATGAGCTAGGAGGCTGGAATTTTGTGCAAAGTAATGATATGCTGTTGGTTTCACTATAGAGCTATTGGGTGATTGCTTGAAGGAGGTGAAGAGGAGAAATTCTTTCTGCTGGGAGGTGTTGCTGGATTGGGGCCTTCAATGGTTGTAACACTCTCAGAACTTTACTTCTTCCATTAATAAAAGCTATTGAGGTTCTTCTATATGCACTTGTTTCAATGATGTATTGTGATAATTGTATATTTGATTTATGCTAATCCTTGAATCAGTTATGATTGCATGCTTCTTGTAGTTTCCTTCTTTGTTATTTTGCAGGATCTCATTGTAGCTGGGCCAGCAAAAGAGCAAGGAGCTGGGAGCAAGCAAGCAAAGAGAAGAGTTTGGATTCGACATTAAGCGCAAGACAACGGTTAGTGCATTTCTTCATTCTCTCTTTGCTTTCATAAAGAAGTAAACCTTAAGTAGTTTTCTTTACAGTTGTTGCTGAGGTACTATCACCCTTAGAGTGGGATAGGGTCATCCGAATCGGATACTTTTCCCTACAACAAACTGGCGACTCCGCTGGGGATCGTATCTGTTTGATTGTTTGTAGTATTTTTCTATTCATTTCCTGAACAAAAGAGTACCAAATCGAAAAGCTTTTGACTATATCAAAAGCGAAGTAGAGGGCAGCTACTCTAGCTCATTTCTGAGCATGTTCATGATTTGAAGAGCTGATCTACAAGGATCCTTGTAAGCTCTTAGTGATAGCTTTTCATCTTCCTTGTCATCCCTTAGTGTGTGCTTGACTGATAGCTTCTGATTTGAGCAAAAACTGTGAATTTTTTAGAAAATTGTGACCCGGAAACTGAGAAAACGCAACTTTCGTTTTCCAAAGTAGGTAGTACACAGGCTACCTGCTTTGCAATGCAGGTCCCGAAGGGGCTACCTGCGCTGAGAGCCAGACTGGCTGTGCAGCACCTGCGTTGGCCCAATTTTGCCTTGTGCATTTGGGGTTTCCTCCCTTTTTCTTGCCTGTTTTCACTATAGATTTTGCAGCCAGTTACCAGTCTTGCACCTATTCTGAAACCAACCTTACTTGCCATCATTCCGCCTCTGTTATATAACGAAATTGTACTTGTTCTTTTGTATTTCTTACATCATTTACAATTTCCCATAACGAAAGTAAACTAGTCTTGCTTTGGCCTCTTAGATCTGAACCTGTGTTAGGCATTTTGCTGGTCTAAAGAGTTAGCTTGTTTGCTGTCCATAGCTGATTAGTCTTTTTAATTTCGTCATTATGGTTTGATTTCATGTATTTCCAGTGATTAAACAAGTAAATCTTAAAGGTGTCTTTTGATTTTAGACAAACTTGTTTGTTTTCGCTTTGAATCGAAACCAAAGTTATATAACAACTTTCTTTTTGTAATACATCGACATTAAGAAAGGGAAAAGAAAATACATGCATTGTGCATTTTGCATTTGAAAAAGTTTGCATGACGATTTAGGAGAAAGTGCATTAGTTTGTGCTGTATGAACTGTGTGAAAAGATTTGCCTTTCTTCTCCCTCAGTAGTTAAGATTTTCATCAGTCAAAAAGATTTGAAAAAGCTTGCTTCTCATCTTAGGCTGCATTTAGGAATTTGTCATATACATCTCGTGGTGAACCTTGAAAGGCAAACTTTAAAAAGATCAACTTAAAATATACTGAATGAACCTAACAATGCATTGTAACATAACGCAAACATATAGAGGTCTAGGTAGAGACGTGTTCCGGCGTCGTTAAACAAGTGACTGTCGATCTCTACGAAGGTGGGTGATTCCTCCTGAGAGTCGGTGGCACTAATACGAACTTTTGCTTCCGCGTACCGTCGCGTATATATTGGGAGACCCCTATAGGAACAAAGCCTTTATCCATAGGAAGCCGTGTCGACCGCCCTACTGATCGCGATGCAGTGAACACAGCATTCACAAAGATCGACCACCCGTACCGTAAAACGTATTCTGTGGTTTCGCGAAAAGTTTGGCACACCCTCTGCCTAGAACTCCAGAGAAGTTTCTTTTGGCCTTTTTCAAACTCTATAACTGAAAAAGTCCATCCGAGCATTTGTCACTTCGGGCTCGTTAAAACATCGAAGGAGACTAGAGTCATCTTTAGCTTTTTCTCGACTCTTAAAACATGAAAAAGCAAAGTTGTGTCTAAAGCGTCGTTAATAAAATTTATTTTAAATTGGAATATAATCACCTGTTATTCCCATGTTGATCTTTCAGTTGAAAAAGTATGGAGCCCACCAACCAAGGAAGTAACCTTGGCGGAAGTCCCAATCCCTTCTCCTCTTGGGGAGATGTTGGTGCGCCTCATATGGCCACATTGTCACTTCCAGGATTGACAATTGGCCTACCCGTATGGCTCTTTTCAACTAATGTAGTGCAGATCGCCACTAATCCTGAGCAGTCGAATCAACAGTCAGACCAGTCTAGAACTACCCACCAGCCTTCCACTTCTTACAATACTTCCTCTAATCCTTCATCTTCGCAAGGTAGAGCCGGCAAAAGTCAGCCTCCCATGGAGAAGAAGGAAAAGAAGAAGAGAGAAAAGAAGCAGAAGGGGCCTATGGCGAAGGCGACTGGGGGCAAGCAAAAGACATCTGACAAAAATCCACACACTGCACCGACCGGCCTAAATCGCCATGTGTCATTTGCAAAGGGACCCACTTCCATCGTGATTGTCCTTGTATTCCCCGGATACTAAGGGACTGGTCCCCAAGGTTGCACAATCTGGTAGCATCAACCTCTGGTAGTCATGTTGATTGCAGTCCATCAACTAGCGAGAGTGAAGGACGAAAAGGGAGACCAAGATCACCCTGTATGTTGTGTGGAGGCGATCACACCATCCACCGATGTCCATTCTTAGATGAGGCAAAGAGAGTTTTGGAAGATCGTCCGGTATCACCGTTACGACTTCCTCCTGGATACCAAAAACTCGTGCCTAATCCCTCGATAGTTGAAAATCCAGCTGGCCCGCTCAAGTGGTCGGATGAACTGTCAGTCATTGAGAATGAACCTTCTGAATCCAGACCAAACGAAAGTCTAAAGGTCGAAACGGCAGTTGACCCGGTTCTTCCTTCAGAGGTTTCATCCTCAAATGACACCGTCATTGAAGAGTTATCTTCAAATGACACCCTCACTGAAGAGGATAAGGATGACACCGTCCATATTCTTTTCATCAAAACAGACTCCGATGAGCATCAGGGCAATGCACCCATTCCTTTATCGCAAGAAGGAACATCGTCAGGGTCGTATCCGGCCGTATATTCGGTCCCACCACCAAGCAACCTAGTTGTATCCTTTGATTGGAATCAACTAGGCAGACCCCGGTTACCAGCCAGTATCCCATTCAGAATCATCGTCCAAATCTACAGAATGGTGATGGCTGGAACTATCACTGATGAAGGGGCATCTGTGAGTATCCTTTCCTCTATTGCTTGGAAAGCACTGGGTTCCCCGGCGCTTTTACCTGAGATAAGAAATCTATCAGGTTTTGATAAAGGAACCAGTCACCCGTTAGGGATTCTCCCCAATGTTCCAGTTACATTGAAAGGGAAGACAGTTCATATGAACATCATGGTCGTCCAGGGACCCTTGGTTTATAACTTACTCCTTGGACGAGACTATATATATTGCATGGAGGCGATAGTGTCCTCACTCTTTAGAGTTATGTGTTTTCCGCACGAAGGAAGAATGGTCAAGCTCGTAGACCAACTTTCATTTCCAGGATCACGCATCGCAAATAGTCAAATACCATCCCTTAACGGTCTATTCACTCAAGGAATGCCTCCACACCCGGTTCTACTTCCCGATGAATGCGAGTGATTCGGAAAGAAAGAACTGGGACCCAGGGGGCATGCACCCTGGCCTGCCTTGGGCAGAGGAAACCTTGGGTATAAAGTTAATTTCCGCAGAAGAATGGACTAGTCCGTACCCCGTCCGAAGAAAGGAAGAGAGGGTTGTTCTAGGATAAAGTTCTTTTGTCAAAGTTATGTGAGCGGAAGAATCGCTCCCTTTGTCTAAAAAAGTAGGCTCTCCTAAGGGAGGAGATCCATTTGTGATGGCAAGTAGCCACCATCTTTGAATGTCAAGCCTCACCCATTAAAACATATGTTTTGAAGGATAAGTAGGGGCAGTCTCCAAAGAAAGAGATGAAATTGCTGCAACAAGTAGTCTCCATCCTTAGCAACCTAATGATAGACACCGCCGAAAAGAGAGTTTAGTTTGCGGCAGCAAACAAAACCATTTTTCGGATAATAAGTAAGAGGGCCTCCCTCCGTAACACCAATGTTTTATCTGTTGCGATCTTGCAAAAATCAAAAAGTGAACTGATGGGAAGACAAGTACCGTCGGCACCAAAAAATAACGAGAAGACAAGTATCATTAAAAATATAGCAAGACGACAATTAGAAAAACAGAGGTGGGACAGAGGAGGGGCAGCCTTGAAATTATTCTTTATACCTGGGGGCATGCGAACCTTTTGGAGTGCAAGCACGGACGACTATTTTTTTTTTTTAAATTTTTAGGTCCTCCCTTTAAACCTGTAGGTCTAACCCTTAAACTCGTAGGATTAGCCGTTTCCAGCTTGCATATAAAAAGGAATGTGGGGAAAAAGTTAAAACTTGCCAATTTGGAGTAGCTAGTGAGGTATACCTCCTTAAATAAGAATACCTCATCTGAGGCGTTCCTTGTATTAAGACTGGTATAATTGAGCAAGGTTTGAACGCATTCAAGCTCATTAAAAAATGAACTACCCCTTAAAGTTTAGGGGGCATATGCCTCGTCTGCATTATTATGCTGGGGGCATCATCGAGCAGTTTTAGCAATGTTCATGCTCGTTAAAAAATAAACGCAAGAATCCGAGCAGTTTTAATACATAGTTCATGCTCGTTAAAAAATAAACATGAATTGTGAGCAATCTTTCCCTACAGTTCAAGCTCACCCAGAAAAAATGAACCGGTAAAGAACCTTGAGAAATGTAACCTTTGACAGCCATATTAAAAGCCCTTGGTCGTGTTCTTGCAGTCTCACCTCCATCCGTTCATTTGGCCAATCGTTCATCTCCATATGTTTGTTTACCCATTTTGAGGAACAGCTGCGAAAAGTGATTTCACTTAGCCATCCTTGTGACACTGCCGTGATTGGAATATTCCAACCTGTACCTGGAATCTGCTGCTATCCCTGTTTATCACTCATTCCTCAAAAGACGAGTCTTCTTTGAGCTCTTTTCACTGACTCGTAAAATATGAAAAGTTTGCCGAGTTTTGGCCTTCCAGCTCGTTAAAAGACCGGAAGAGCTATCCCTCCTCTAGATTTTAATCTTTTTGGACCTGAGGGATTATTGCACAAAAAGATCGAGCGCTTGTTTTGTTCGGCTCGTTAAAGCAATCGAAAACTCATCCCTTCTGTATTGTTTTATACTTTTTCGGACTTAAGGGATTAGATGACGAAAAAGGAATTTTGGAGTTGACTTTATGTACCTTTTCAGACTCTCTAAAAATGAAAAGGACCGAGTTTTCCTTGTCGTTAGACTCGTTAAAATGATTAAATAGCGACAAACTTGTCTTTAGACGAGAACGAGTTTCCCTATCGCTAGGCTCGTTAAAACATAGCGATGGGCTTGCCCGAAGGGCAGGTTATAGAACAAGCATATGTTATCCTCCTCAAGCTTGACAAAAATAAAGAGGTACTGGTCAGCAATGACTGGGGAAAATTGGGAGAACCTCACAGCTTTAATGGTAGCAAGTCGCTCTTGAACATGACACTTTGTCCTCCGTATCACATCGGGTTGGGTTGTTTCATTCACCGGTCTCATAACCATGGTCCTCGCCACACCATCCACATTTGGGGTAATGCTACCATCCATCACATCAGTGTCGTTATATGTTCAAGAGATGTTGTTCTGCAAAGAGTCAACCGTGTCCCATCCACTGCCATACATTGTCCTTCATCCATTTCATGACCGCCACCCTGAATCATACATCACAGTTTGTTTTCACCTCATCACAATCACTAGCTCCGTTCCGTGTCACTGATGTGGGATTCATTAAGGCCCTCCTTTGACGGATCGCTCCTTGTCGACATCAGCTCATTATCCAAGGAGTTGATCTAGGAACAACCCCTTCAGTACTTTGAAGCTTGCATGCCTCAATGGCAAGTTTCTCACTTCCGGCGACAGGTATACATCAATGACCTTCGACCAGAAGATTTTGCATGGTGGTCGACGCCAAGTCCTTTATTCCCACCATGTGAATTGTACTGCCGTACCTTGAGGGTCATCATCCTTATCGGTGATTCCTCTCGCGCTTGTTAACGGTTTACATCATTGACCGGTAATCAAGCGATGTCTTTCCATGTTCGACTTCAAGAAATTCTCACATGGATCGACTTGTACATCGAGTGAAGATCGGAAGAGATTGAAGACCCCGGATCTAGTTTCATCCATCCGGGCTGCGATATATATTCAGGACATAAAGACATTTGATATGTACATCATTACAGCAGATGATCATCCTTCTCAAAGGATGATAATTTCAGCAGAGAATTATCGTCTACATCAGACGATCGTCTGTTCTATGTACCAAAATGTATTTATAAAGCTGAGCATGGGAATGCCCGCCTCAGCTAGATCATGAAAATGTATGAAAAATAATGTATTGTATTGTATCTTATTACAGGACACTTCTCAGCAGATTGAATGAACTTCGGATCCTCTCAATAAAGCATTTCACCCGATAAACGACCTCATACTTTAGGGGGCATCTGTTATAGACAATTTTGTGCCTTACAGCAACAGGCATGAATTGTCAATAATCCAAGGGATCCAAAGTTCCCTAAACATGATGTTCCTACCCCTAGAGGAACAAGGTCAGCAAACCAACAGCTCTCAGATCAGTTCTCCACCTGAAAACACTCAAAAACAAGCAATCCTGAAATCAAAGCAGGTGCTCCACTAGGCTTCTGCGCTGAAACACAACTCCTCCATGGTGTACCTGCGTTGCAAAGCAGGTAGAACAAAGGCCACCTGCGTTGAGCGAGATTGGACAAGTGGCACACTGAGTCATTGCTCTGGAATCTTCCAAAAATGACACTTGGATCAGGGATTTCGCCTTGTGATGAGTCAGAGGCTCTGTTTCTCCAAGTGGAAGCATAGTTCTCCAAGTGGACTCAAGAACTGAAGATCAACTGAAGAGAGAGAGGACACAAGGCAGCTACACATCAGTTGCAAGCTGACTCATCCTTTCTCAATTCATCTATATATTGAGCTCTCTCCTATGAGCTCAGGAGGCTGGAATTTTGTGCAAAGTAATGATATGCTGTTGGTTTCACTATAGAGCTATTGGGTGATTGCTTGAAGGAGGTGAAGAGAGAAATTCTTTCTGCTGGGAGGTGTTGCTGGATTGGGGCCTTCAATGGTTGTAACACTCTCAGAACTTTACTTCTTCCATTAATAAAAGCTATTGAGGTTCTTCTATATGCACTTGTTTCAATGATGTATTGTGATAATTGTATATTTGATTTATGCTAATCCTTGAATCAGTTATGATTGCATGCTTCTTGTAGTTTCCTTCTTTGTTATTTTGCAGGATCTCATTGTAGCTGGGCCAGCAAAAGAGCAAGGAGCTGGGAGCAAGCAAGCAAAGAGAAGAGTTTGGATTCGACATTAAGCGCAAGACAACGGTTAGTGCATTTCTTCATTCTCTCTTGCTTTCATAAAGAAGTAAACCTTAAGTAGTTTTCTTTACAGTTGTTGCTGAGGTACTATCACCCTTAGAGTGGGATAGGGTCATCCGAATCGGATACTTTTCCCTACAAAAAGCCCTCTCAGGCTAAGGAGGCTAAGCCTTAGTCAAAAGTCTGGTTTGAAATAGTTACACAGAGTCTGACTGATTAGCAGCCTTCAGTGCTTGATTTTTTGATAACACTACCAATGAAGCTATTCAAGTTTACTTCCCTTTTTCCCCAATCATTGCTGATCAGTACCTCTTTATTTTTTTCAAGCTTGAGGAGGATAACATATGCTTGTTCTATAATTTTCCCTTCGGGCAAACTCGTCGCTATGTTTTAATGAGCCTAGCAACAGTGAAACTTGCTCTTTTCTACATGGAAAAGTTTGTCGTTATTGTTTTAACACGTTTAACGACAAAGATAACTCGGTCCTTTTCAATTTTAGAAAGTCTAAAAAGGTACGTAAAGGCAACTCCAGTGGTCCTTTTTCGTAATGTAATCCCTTAAGTCCAAAAAGTGTAAAATAATATGAAAGGGATGACTTTTCGATAGTTTTAACGAGCTGAACAAGACAAGCGCTCGATCTCTTTGTGTAATAATCCCTTAGGTCCAAAAAGATTAAAATCTAGAGGAGGGATGGCACTTTCGGTCGCTTTAACGAGCTTGAGAGGCCAATTGCTTGGAAATTTTTTCATATTTTACGAGCCAGATGAAAAGAGTTTAGAGGAGACTTATTTTTTGAGGAACGAGTGATGTTTTCTGATAGCAACTAGTTCCAGGTAAGGTTTGGAACTTTTCAATCACTACAGTGTAAAGAAGGTGGCTAATAGAATCACTTGTCATAGCTGTTCCTCAAAAGGGTAAACAATCAAATGGAGGTGTATGGTTGGCTGAAAAAGAGTGGAGGTGATGGTAAGAACACGACCAAGGTTCAAACGCTGATAGTCATGCGCTCAAAATGGTTATTTACCAGAGGTGGGGTTCATTTTTTAATGAGCTTGAACTCTATGGAAACACTTGCTCATTGCTAGGTTTATTTTTTAACGAGCTTGAACTTTGTGGAAAATTGCTCATTCCAACATATAATAAGGATACATCATCGATAGGTTCAATTTTTAGGGAGCTTGCACCATTCGAAACTTTTCTCTGGAGCCTTTCGTTATGCAAGCTAGGAACGACCAACCTACGAGTTTAAAGGGTTGAGAGCCTACAAAATAAGAAAATAAATTGTCACTTTTCACTTGCATGCAAAAAGGTTTGCATGCCCCAAAGTATAACGAAATAGAGCTTCCATTTCACCATACAGAAGTTTTTGCATTAACAAGATTGTTTCATCCGCATTTGCAGACAAAACACTTCCTTGGCTCTATCCATCGAAATGGACGAAGGTGATTCAAGTTCCAATCACCTAACCTTTGACGGCAGAATCCTTTTCCAGTCTGATCCATTTTCCTAAACGGACAGGATAGTCAGATTAGTTTTATTCCTACGCGAAAACCTACCTTATATCTAGGGTTTTCCCGCTGAAGCAGACCAGGGCACATGCCTCCTGGGTTTCAGTCACAATCACTGAATCACTCGCGATCATCAGGTGGACGGACTAGAGTTTGATTAGACATTCCTTGTGCAAAAAGACCAGTTAGGGATGGCATTTGACTAATGGCTGTGTTTGAACCAGGGAACGAAAGCTGGTCTATGAGCTGAACCACTCTGCCTTCATGTGGAAAACACATCATTCGAAACAGTAAGGAAACGATAGCTCCCATGCTATAAATGTAGTCACGTCCAAGGAGTAGATTGTAATCTAGAGGTCCTTGGACTACCATCACATTTAGATGAATGGTTTTCCCTCTCAAAGTTATAAGCAAATTTGGAAGGATCCCAGTGGTCGACTAGTTCCTTTGTTGAAGCCTGTCAAATTTCGAATCTCAGGCAGAAGCGATGGCAAACCAAGCACTTTCCAAGAAATTGAGGAAAGGATGCTCACAGAAGCCCCTTCATCTATAATGGTACCAACCATAACCATTCTGTAAGCCTGTACTATGATTCGGAATGGTACATTAGATGGTAGGCAGGGTCTTCCTAGTAGATTCCAATCGAAGGAAACGACTAGGTTGCTTGGAGGTGGGACCGAATAAACGGGCAGATAAATCTCTAACGAACTTCCTTCCTATATGTTATAGACGTTTTTGGGCACTGCAACCCCAATCATAAATTTCCATAAAACAAGGGCTCTTAAGTCCCTAAAAGTGTTGTTCCAACCTCTAAAAGAACAAGGTCAACTGATTACATCTTCTCCTAGAAGTTCTCCATGAAAAACTACTCAGAACTAGTCAAAACTGGACCATCTCACCTGCTCCATGGTCAAAGTGCATTGCATCCCACCTAAATACACACGGGAGGTGCGTTTCATCTTGAAAAGCCCTTCTATGGGGTGCAATGGACGAGAGTGGACAAATGGCAGGGTCAATCTGCAAGGTGGAGGATCATGGAATCTTCCAGAAACTTCTCCTGTGACACTTGCCTCTCTGCATTCGCCCAGGGATGAGGAAGAGATCATCAATCTCCAAGTGGAATCAAGAACTATCAGAGAGAGGACACTAATCAAATCTAAAAAGCTGAGTCATCCCCCTTGCAAACATCTATATATAGATCCCTCATCTCAGAGATCCAGGGGCTGGAATTTTGTATCTTGTAAGGAAGTGTTGCAGGTTTCTTGGTGTAACATCATAGTGTTGGGTGATCTAAGCTTTTCATGAGGTGAAGAAGGGCTTTGTTGCTGAGAGGATGATGCTAGGTCAGAGCAATTGGTTGTAATCCTCTTTGCCATTCTTGATTATTAATAAAGCTATTTGAGTTTTCCTCCACATTCTTGTATGATTGATGATATATGCATTTGTGTGGTCAATATATATCTGGTCCTATATTGTTTATGATAATAGATCTATGTTCTTTGATAGTGTTATGCTTCTTTGATTCTACAGGTTCTCTTTGAAGCTGGGTAGACGAGGAAGCGAGTGGCAAAGATATATCAGAAGGGAGAGGAATCAAGCAAGGAACCAAGCGCAAGACAGAGGTTGGTCTCCTTTATTCCCCTCTTATCTATTTCTCATAAAGGAAAATGAAAGTGTTTTTCGTTTGTTTGTTTCTAAGGTAGCTACCAGCCTCAGTGGGACTAGCATCTCTGCATAGACACTAGATTTCCCGATAGCAAAATGGCAACTCTGCCGGGAGTGAATAGATTGTTTGTCTGTCTATATTTGTTTACTTTATAAACTTACAGATGGAGCCTAAAGTCAAGCCAGCTAGCCTTCGAACTGCATTTTCTATGCAAGTGCAAAGTAGATCAATGTTGCGTCAGTCTATCTCCGGGTTTTGTTTATGAACTGAACAATCGATTTACAAGCTCTCTAATTTCCCTTGTGGTGGCTCTAGTAACCTCCTTAGATCTACCCCTGTGATTTATTTACTGATTACCACTTGCTTGGCCTAAATCCCTGAACTGAGCTGCAGACTGTGACCCAGAACCCAGTTGAAGTCTCGTCTCTAGACCATCACACTATCTCTTCTTTGGATTCTGGATGCATCGCACTTCCCGAGTGTAGTAGGTGCATTGCATCTCTTTTTCCCTGTGTTACAGGTGCGCTGATCAGACAAGGCCTCTTCTGCTCTTAGATTTTGGTTTCTGTGTTCACTCTTTTCAGCTCTATTTAGGAGTTTTGCTGTCTGTAGTTAGTATACCTCTGTTGAAACCCCCTTCCTTGCCATTATTCTGCCTCCATTGTGCAAAGAAGTGTAAATGTTTTATGTATTTTGAGCCATTTTCAGTTCTCTTTACAAAGAAGTAGCATAATTGAACTGTCATTTTTTTATTTGAAAGTGTCACAAGTGTCATTTTCAGTCATAGAAGAGAATGCGATTGTTCTTGATAGTCAATTACACTGTTACTCTTGTATTTGATTTGAATTAGTAGTTTTTCAATTGTCGAAAGAAAGTTTTCAATTCCAAATCGCAAAGTGTCGTCATTGTCTTCATTTTTTCTTGAAAAGAAACTTGTTATTAATGTCGCTTTGAAAAATAATTCAGATTTGTGCTTAGCTTTCTTTTTATCATTCACACATTAAGAAGGCTGAAAAAAATACATGCATGTGCATTTTCATTTAGACTGTTTGTTGGTTTGATTTAGGACAGTGCATATAGTGTGTGCTCTATGCTCTATGTCGAAAGAATATCATCTCTCTTTCCTTAGTAGCTACGATTTTCATTGCAAAAAGAAGATTAAACGATTGTTTATCATCTTAGATTGCATTTTAGGAATTGTACATCTACATCACGTGGTGAACCTAAAAGGCAAATTTCTTAGCAAGATCAACTGTAAAATAAATTTAATGAATCTAAAAATTCTTTGGAACCTAACACACAACATTTAGAAGTCTAGGCTAGAGACATATTCCGGCGTCGTAAAGCCTGGTAACTGTTGTTTTCATTGATGGTTGGGTTATTCCTCCACTTTGAGACGATACGTGCCAGTACGGACTTGTGCTCCCACATACCGTCGAGTATATATTAGGAGACCACAATAGGATTTATCCTTTATCCATAGGAAGCCGTGTCTGTCGCCCTATCGATTGCAATGCACTGAACACAGCATTCAGGAAGATTCACTGCCGTACCATAAAAAGTATTATGCAGTTTTGCGATTGGTTTGGTAATCCCTCTGTCTAGATTTCCAGAGCAGTCTCTTTCGTTCCTTTTCAGACTCCTTAAAGGAAAAGGTCCATCTGAGCACTTATCACTTCAAGCTCATTAAAAATTGAAGGCGACTAGAGTCATCTTTTGTTTTTTCTCGACTCTTAAAAATTGAAAAAACAAGTTGTGTCAAAGCGTCTAAAATTCATTTAATTCGGAAACATATTTCCCCTTTATTTTTAGTTGATCGAGTAATCCGCAATCATGGAAGAAAGTCAATTGAAACCCTATCGTTCGTGGAGGCTTACGAGTCAACCGTCTTTGTCTCCAGAATCGAAACTGTTACGGACAAAGCGAACTCGTTTAACCAGTTCCAAATCCCCTGGTAAAGTTAGAACAAGTATTCCAACACCTTCGGAAACTCTGGTTACTCCAAACATTTCTGGTATCCCTACCTTTACGGAAGAATTTCAGCAGCCACCAAAGGACAGTAGAACTGATCCTAGTGTGAAAGTAAACACTTGTATTACTAAACCAGCTCCATCTACAGCTAATTCGGAAGGTGTTATTCCCCAAACAGCTATCGCTATAGATTCTGTACCTTCTTCGGCACCAGAAATATTTTACGGACCTGACAGTCTACCTCTTCCACCTAGTCTGATTGCTATAGAAGAGATTGTGGAGGATCCTCCATCTAGTACTCCAACCCGATTTGGAGTCAGGATCACTCTATATCCTTCTTCATCAGAAATTAGTCTACCATCATCGAAAGCTCCTGCAGAATCGCTAGGCAATCTTTTGGATAGACTAGAAATGTCTGAACAACCATTGACATCTAGGACTGTGTCATACGACACAGCGACGACATAACTTCCTGTTGTCACTCCAACAATGTTCGCTGGCATACCATCTATCCCAACTAGCTCTCAATCGCTAGAAGGGGCCCACTCAGGGGCTATTTCGACAGTATGGTCCGTTCCTGTTTGTTCATCCGGAATAGTATCCGGGAACTCTTATGTTGAGTCTCAACAAATTGATCCTTCAGGGTGTCAATTTGGGCAGTCTGGTCCTCAAGGACAAACAATTCCTTTGAGTACCGGATTATCGCCGTATGGGGGGCAATATACCCTTTCATTGTCTCCTCCGGGAGGACAACCATACAAGAGTTCACAACAAAATTTAGGTTATGCTGGAATTACATCTAGCGGTTGGGTGCCAATACTGCCTCAACAACCAAGAGTTGTATATTCGATGCAACAATGTTTACCTATGTCAAATATACCAACTACACTGGCTATTGTGACGGTGTCGCAAGTACAAGCGTTGCATGTTGTATGCCAACCTCAGGTTTCTCAGGTTGTAATGCAACAGCCTCTTGTCCCTGCGACTCAACCACAATCGCCAACTAGTGGAATGACACAGGCCCAAACGGGTACAATTACCCCTCATCTTGGTCAAATGGTCAGTATTGGACAATAGCACATGGCTTCGCAACCATGGCTGGTGCAATACCAACAACCGCAATTCCAACAAGTATACCAAAGATCTGAGCAACAAATCTTTGCAAATAATGGGCAGTCGTATATTCAAAATGGTTAAAATCAACCATTCTACAATGGTTATGCCCATCAACCTTACCAAAGTTACCAGCATCAAATGCATTATGCTGGTATGCAAAGACCAACTGCTCAGGCCATTCCATCCTATCTTGGGTATGCTTCGCCAAACCTGAATCAATAGTTAACCTTCGTGGCAACTTTAGAGTTACCAGATCTATATCGGCTAACGAATGATCCAATTGCTTACGCCCCTTGGTGGCCAGCGATTCCGCATAAACTTCCGTAAGATATTCCTAAATTTAATGGAAATCCGGGTGAAGACCCTTCAAATCATGTGATGACATTTCATCTGTGGTGTTCATCAAACACCCTAAACAATGATTCGATTAGGCTTCGCCTTTTTCAGAGGACGTTAATTGGTTCGGCAGAAAAATGGTATATCGAGTTACCTAGAGCTTCATTTGACAATTTCAGTGCCCTAGCCACAACCCTTTTAACACATTTTCAGTTACTAATAAGGTACGAAACGGGAATAGAACTTCTTACCAATTTCAGGCAAACAATGGCCACTCACATATCCGATCATATTCATGAGTGGCGATGTCGTCGTAGAATGGTAAAAACGTATGTTCCTAATCAGCTTTTAGCTGAATGGTTTATTAAGTCATTATTTCCTTCGATTACAAAAGATGTGGCAAAAGGAGGAGTCGTCACTGAAGAGCAAGTTATTGCTCGTGCGCAATATTTAGACTTGATTTATACTCAGTCTCGCACGCTCTACGATAAAATCCCTGACGCTCCCAGACCAGAATTTTCCTTCCCTCCTTCTCCTAAATCGAACAATGACTCTCATGCTGGCGATGGCGTGATTGGTACGACAGACATGAAATCGACAAAGGCTACATCTAAAACGGCCCGTAAGATTTCCATTCAAAATGCAAAATAAGAACTTCTCACCTCGAAAGTAAATGCTGTCTCGACTGATAAAGGCAAAGAAACCAAGAAACCAGGAGGAAAGAAGAAAAACAAAGGGAAGAAGAAGAAACAGGAGGAATCATCAACAGAAATATCTTCTGCAAACCCTTCTAGAGATAAGAAATCAAGTCATCCATGTCTAATATGTGATGAGGATCATTGGACAAGAGATTGTCTATATAAAGCTGAGCTTAGAAAATTCTTCAAGAATTTAAAAACCTCGGCGGTATTGACTGATCCGTTTCCAACTCCAGGAAAAAATCTGGTTGCTAGTGAAAATGTTCCCCGTCCCAAGTGTTGATGTTGTCAGTTTCAAAACAGCAAAATGATGCTTTGATACGGACAAGGAATAAAGATTACGGGAATCCACAGCTGTCGAACAACAAGGATAAAGATAAACCTAGTAGTTCGACAATGACTTCGACAGAAGTTGCACCGCCCATCATTCCAGAGCTAACAATAAAACCACCAAAGGGAGTAGTACACAAGTCAACATTTAATCCTCGTGCCAGAGCAGCACAGAATTATAATATAGTGGAAGATCTGGCCCAATCGCCATCCGCTGTGTCGACACTTGAAGTACTACAAAATTTCCCATCCCAAAAGCAGGCTTTATTATCAGCTATAGGTGGGATAGACCCAAAGGATTCTAATCTTGTGTCCTTTAATCACAAAGGATATGATCCTCAGTTACTAGCTCAACTAGCTTTCCTCATTCAAGTGAAAGCCCTCAACAAAACTATTCATCGAACAATTATTGATGAGGGGGCATCTACATGTATTATGTCGATGAGTTGCTGGAAAACTTTAGGATCTCCAACCTTGTCACGATCTTCGACGACATTAAAAGCACTTGATGGATGAACATATACCCCATATGGTATTCTAAGTAACTTGCAAGTCGAAATAGGGGGGAAAGTAGTAGAAATAGATGTCGAAGTAATCGACGGGAACCTCGATTACAAAATCCTACTGGGAAGACCATGGATATATGCTATGGCTACGGTTTTGTCGACCTACTTTAGGAAGATTGCATTTCCTTTTCAAGGAGGAATTACAATCGTCGACCAACAAACATTTCCCCCCAATAGTTCCCAAGTTACGGGAAGCATTCCGATGATCCATGGAAGCACCCATGCGCTCCAAAATATCAGAGTAGGCCTACTAAAAGACCCTATATTAATGGGGACTTTTGCCCTCCCGCCTCCAATCAATCTGGCGGAAGTGGCAACAGTAGGAACCTGCAATATGATATCTTCCATTCAAAAGATCTCAGAAAACGATATTAACGTGGATCATCTACAGGTATTACCTCCAAGCCAAATAGAAATATTGTAGAAATCAATGTTTTTGGAATGGGAGGCAAACCCAAATCAACGCTCATCAAGCGTTTGGATAGATAGGTCTAAGGAATATGACACCCCTTTAGATCCTTGGTCGCAAGTGCATCACACCGACGAAGGAATTGTTCAGTCAATGATAATTGAAGGGGCGCCATGGGAAGATTACCACCATCGTTCCCATCTTCCGGATTGTCAAGAAGCTACTCCTGATGACCTCCATCATCCTTCAGTTTTTGATTTCCTATCAAATACTGTAAACACGGTGGATTCTGAGCGAAACTTGTCCAATATTGAAGAGACTATCGCCATAAATATCTCGACCAAAACAGATGTTGTAGAGGATATTTATGTTGGCAAATGTTGTTCTGTTTCAGAATTGGAAATATATAATGCACTTTTTCACGAATTCAAAGATGTCTTTGCTTGGTCGTATGATGAAATGCCAGGCATTGACTCGAGTATAGTTGAACACAAAATAAAGATCTATCCAGATGTCAAACCAGTACAACAATGGCTACGGCAGGTGCACCCCAAGAAAGCCGCTGCCATCAAGGCAGAAGTCGAAAAACTTCTCCATGCTAGTTTTATTTACCCGATTCCTCTAACCGATTGGGTATCGAACATTGTTCCTGTAATGAAAAGACAAGGAACAATTAGAGTGTGGGTCAATTATAGGGATGTAAATCAATCTTGTCCGAAAGAAAACTACCCTACACCCTTTATTGACCAGATAATTGATGAATGCGCTGGATGTGAAATCTTTTCATTTATGGATAAATACTCCGAGTATAATCAAATAAATATCCACCCACAGGACCAATCAAAGACTGCATTTATTTGTCCGTGGGGCACATTTTCATATCACAAATTACCCTTTGGTTTAAAGAACACAGGGGAAACATTTCAAAGGGCAATGAATTATGCCTTCCATGACATCAAAAATATTCTTCAACCATATCTCGACGACCTTCCGGCTCATTCGCGAAAGCGGACCGATCATCCGCAGCATTTGAGAGCGATATTTCTACGTTTCCGATACTACAAGATACGACTCAATCCACACAAATGTGTGTTCTGTGTCAGTTCTGGTCATTTTCTTGGCTTTGTAGTCTCAAGGGATGGGATTCGTCTTGACCCATGTAAGGTTCAGGAAATCATGAATTTGCCTCCACCTTCAAGTTTGCTTCAGATTCAGAAACTCCAAGGGAAAGCAAACTTTCTGAGGAGGTTCATTCCAAATTATGCCAAACTTGCTAAAGGTTATACACATCTATTGAAAAAAGAAGTACCATTCGTCTGGGATCAAGTCGCACAAGCTTCCTTTGATGCTTTAAAATAATCCCTAATGAAAGCATCATTAATGTACGCTCCTGATTATCAAAAAGACTTTAACCTGTATCTAGCTGCAACGGATACAACCATCGCAATGGTTTTAGTTCAAGAAGACAACGGAATTGAACATCCTATATATTATTTGAGTAGGAACATAAATGATACAAAAAGCAAGTATTCCTATGTTGAAAAGTTGGCTCTAGTAGCTGTTCAAGCAATACAGAGATTTCGACACTATGTCCTCTTTCGAAAAACTACCATTTTGTCAAATTGCAACCCCATGACTTATATATTGTCGCGACATTTGCTGGGGGGAAAATATTCAAAATGGATAGCAATTCTTCAAGAGTTTGATCTGTAATTTGTAAAATCCAAATCAAAGAAATCGCTCATTTTTGCAGAATTACTATGCGATCTCCCATCGTCGTCCAATGATGAAACATCCGAAGAAACCAGCGTGGATGAATCTTTGTTTCTGATATCTTCGAGCAATCCATTTATCTCCAAAACCAAAAATATAGGTCTAATACCTCTCACTCGAACAAAAAATGTATTCGATACCAATCAAAAGACTACATGATCGTCGGTGATACACTTTACCGTCGTGGTATCGATACAGTTCTGAGGAGGTGCCTCACCCATGAGGAGGCCGAAAAAGTCCTGAATGATTGCCATTCAGGCGCGTGTGGGGGGCATCAATCTGGTTACGCTATGGCGCAAAAATTTTTACGAGTAGGATACTTCTGGCCAACAATGTTCAAAGATTGCATAACTGCAGTCAGAAGTTGCCATGCATGTCAAATTTTCGATAGCAAAACCAGAAAAGCACCTGCACCCCTACAACCAATAGTTGCAGTTGGGTCATTTGCCAAATGGGGCATTGATTTCATGACATGTAAACCCACCTCGACCATGGGGCATGGGTATATTATAGTCGCAGTAGACTATTTTACCAAATGGGCCGAGGTGATGCCTACATTAGATAACACTAGTGAAACAGCTGCCCTTTTATTTTTCAATCATGTAGTCAATATATTCGTTGTTCCACAGGCTATAGTCACAGATCATGGATCGCATTTTCGCAATCAACAAAGTCCTGAAGCGGATGCTGCAAAGGATGATTGGAGTCCACAAAAGAAGTTGGCACCTAATCCTGTACTCAGCCTTGTGGGCATACCGAACATCGGTAAGAAATGAAACAGGGTTTACACCTTTTCAACTAGTGTATGGTCTAGAAGCAATCTTACCAGTTCAGTGTGAAATCTCGTCCCTCAAACTCGCAGTAGACCTTCTTCCCGGAACTTCAGAAGAGGAGGCTCGTTTCTTGGAGCTAATCCAATTTGGTGAAACCCATCGTGATGCCACTTTGGCTAATGAAACCCATAAGAAACGAGTCAAGGCGCAGTTCGACAAGAATGTCAAACCCCGTGTCTTCTCAGAAGGTGACTTGGTCTTACTTTATGACCAGGAATCCGATAAATTGGGAGCAGGTAAGTTCAAGTCTTTATGGATGGGCCCCTATATTGTTAAGCGAGTGTTAGCAAAAGGAGCCTACGAGTTAATGGATTATGACGGGATTCCATTGGCGCAACCCTGTAACGGGTTGTACCTTAAGCATTACTACGCATGATTCAGTGTGGTAACCCATATGCTTTTGTTACATTTTTGTTTTCGCTAAGAGTAATTGTTTTGGTCAAGTAATCCACTTTTTACATTTGTCGCAGATGTCGAACCTATTGGAATCTTTTGTTGGATATGCCGACGGAGCGAGTCATAGTTCGCGGAACCTATCTTCTGCGGCCTGGGCCATTTTTGATCCAAGCGGCGAGTTAGTAAGTTTCAGAGGGGTATGTATTGGTTGATCAACAAATAACATCGTTGAATATAGCTTATTGATATAAGTTCTCTCTGATGCCATCACACATGGCATAAGCCGACTTGTCGTCAGGCTAGACTCACAGCTCGTCATACTACAACTCATTGGTATCTACTCCATCCGAAATCCAGTGATCTATCGCATGTTCCTAAGGGTCAAGATTTTGGAAAGGCAATTTGATTTTATTCAATATCAGCATATTTCCAGAAACTTAAACACATTAACAGATTCATTATCAAATTATGTGTTAGATAGACATATGCAACACATATAAAAAGAAGCATTTCATCAGTATTTGCATCAAGATCATGTAACTTAACCAAAATAAAGCTCCGAAAATCAAAAATATATATATATAACTGTTTATGGTTTACACATAATGTTCTGTAACCAAGGAAAAATTGGTCAAATGACCCAAAACTCAAAACGCTAGGGGGCACCCTAGTCTAATGATGCTAGTGATAACAAGTCACCACCTGTGCAATCATGCGTAAAATCCTAGTCCACCGACTCGGCAAGCCGGTAGTATGTCGCTGCAACCTCATGGGCAGCTCGTTGGTCCTCACGTCCGGAATACCAAGAGTGAGACCTTCAACCTGATCTTGTAATGCTGAAAGAGTCTCGATCACATCAAGGTCACAAAGGATAACCCTTCCCACACCCTCTCCTGCTGGAGCGACAGCTAGCACTCTCAGGCGTACTACTTGCCAAACTAGTCCAACATCTGTATGAGCACATGAGTTTTGATTAGTCCTGATAGAAGAAAGCACAAGAACATTATAAAGAGAAATGATAAACAGAGATATGGTCATAGAATTTACCGATGACACCCCACTGCTCACCAGCCGGCAGTACCAAATCCGGATCACCCCAGAAATCCATACCAGCATATGGATACTCGGAAAAAACCATCTCCTGACGGTTTAACCACTCGAAAACGGTATCATAAAAGGAAACCTGGGACTGACCAACATGTCTGGCCATAAGGTCGACCCATATCTGCATCCGTGGCTCAATCGATGGAGGTAAACCAAGTGAAACATATTGCGGCTGCATCAGCGGGATCTTTTCCAAGGCGAAAGCTGTCAAGATAGAACCATATCCAAAGTTCTTCAATCTTCCATTTTTCACCTTGGTCAGTTGTTCTTTCATCACAGAGAGTACTACATCACACCAGTTGAACACCTTTGGTTCAAGGAATTCCAAGGCGTACTGCATATAAGACCTGTTGGCCACGTGAAGTGCCGCACTACCAGCTAGTCTAGCAAAAGTGAACAGAATGGTCCTCAGGGACCTGTCAGTGACATCTCGGATATTGATCTTTCCGTCCTTACTCGGCTGAGATCTCTCACAGATTCACCCCCACAGGCCAAACTTGATAATGAGATAGGGGCCCCCCGCCTCGATAAGCCGGTCAAAAAATAGATGTCCACGACAGTCAAGGGGATGGACTTGCCCCTAATCTGGAACACCTGGGTGGTAGGATCCCATGCATCGAGAAAATATTGCAACAGGTTGATTTGTTGTCTCATGCAAGAGATGCGGAAAAACTTGAACAGGCCATAGTTCCGTAGTGCATTTACCGTAACTGGATCATGTAAAGCAAGCATGTCCTCTTCTTCATGCTCACGTTCTCACCATGTAACAGGCATTTTGCTCCAATGAATCTCTGAAACAATCAAGAGAAGAGTGAAGATCCTGATTTGGTGAAAAACAGGCAAAAATTTCCACGAAAAACTCTGCATAAATTGCCCTCTTTGCACCCATCGCAACCCCCAGCAGTGTTCTAGGTGGGATGCATGTTGACTGGCCAATGGCCAAGCCAGCATGCATCGCACCTTTCGATGCAGAAGAGGTGCGATGGAGCCAGGGCGAGTTTTTCAAACCCCAGAGGCTCAGAAAAACTAGAAAGCATGCTCATAATTCAAAAAGGAAAGGATGAAATTAAAGAGCTCAGGTTTAGCTCCTACCTGGTCCAGACGGCATCGAGAATTGTCCACAGAATCTCCTGGAATCAGCTAGTGAAAATCAAGGGGAAAGCACCTCCAAAGCTCCAACAAACCAAAGTTCAAATGAAATGGTAAAATGAGAGGTAAAAAGAACTTTTAAATTACTTTTCATGTAATTCAAGTAAAATATTAGTGTTTTAACTCATTTTTCAAACATGTATCGTTCGTTTCTAACTAGTTTGATGAAGAAATTGAGCAGGCAGTACAACCTTTGAAATAACAAAGTTGTCAATGGTAAAAACAAGATAATCAATGACCATTATATCGAGCAGTTTTAACACGGAATTCAAGCTCGTTAAAAAATAAACAAGCAATGAACAATTGTTCCCCCAGAGTTTAAGCTCATTAAAAAATAAACCAATTTTTGGTAAATAACCATCGTGAATGTATTACCATCAACCTTTGAAGCCTTGGTCATGTTCTCATCATCACCTCCACTCTGTATTGGCCGATCATTCACCTCCATTTGATTGTTTACCCTTTTTGAGGAACAGCTGCGAAGAGTGATCCTGTTAGCCATCCTTGTGACACTGCCATGATCGGAAAATTCCAAACCTTACCCGGAATTATCTGCTACCCAAATTTATCACTCATTCCTCAAAAAACGAGTCTCCTTTAAGATCTTTACAACTGACTTGTAAAATATGAAAAGATTGCCGAGTGATTGGCCTCTCCAGCTCGTTAAAGTGACCAGAAGTGTTATCCCTCCTTTAGGTTTTAATCTTTTTGGACTTGAGGGATCATTACACAAAACGATCGAGCGCTTGTTTTGTTCGGCTCGTTAAAAGTACCGAAAATTCATCCCTTTTGTATTGTATTATACTTTTTCAGACTCAAGGGATTATATGATGAAAAAAGGATTATTGGAGTTTCCTTTACGTCCCTTTTTCAGACTCTCTAAAATTGAAAAGGACCGAGTTATCCTTTTCGTTAATCTCGTTAAAACCGAATAGCAACAAACTTGTCCATACAGACAAGAACGAGTTTCACTATCGCTAGCCTCGTTAAAACATAGCGATGGGTTTGCCCGAAGGGAAAATTATAGAACAAGAATATGTTATACTCCTCAAGCTTGACAAAAATAAAGAGGTACTGGTCAGCAATGACTGGGGAAAAATTGGGAAGAAAACTTGAAGAAACTTTATTGGTAGCAAGTCTCTCTTGAACATGACACTTTCACTCCACATCCGAGTCAGGTTGGGTTGTTGCGTTCGCTGGTCATATCACCATGGGTCCATCACACCATCCATATTTGGGATTAACGCTACCAATCCATCATGTCAGTGTCGCCGATATGTTCAAGAGAAGTCGCTCAGCGAATTCACCTGTGTCTCACCCACTGCAATACATTTACGCTCCATTCTTTCATGACCGCCACCCTGAACCTTATATTACCAGATCATTTTCACCTCCATTAAAATCATTTGCTCCGTTCTGTGTCATTGATGTGGGATTCACTAAGGCCCTCCTATGACAGATCGCTTCTTGTCGACATCAGCTCATTATCCAAGAGGTCGATCTAGGAACAACCCTTTCAGTACTTTGAAGCTTGCATGCCTCAATGGCAAGTTTCTCACTTCCAGCGACAGGTTTACATCAATGTCCTTCGATCGAAATATTTCGCATGGTGTTCGACGCCAATTCCCTTATTCACACCACGTGATTTGTACTGTAGTACCTTGAGGGTCATCATCATTATCGGTGATTCCTCTCGCGCCTGTTAACAACTTACATCATTGGTTGGTAATCAGGCGATGTCTTTCCATGTTCGACTCCAAAACATCTCTCACATGGATTGACTTGTACTTTGAGTGAAGTTCGAACGAGATTAAAGACCCCGGATCTAGTTTCATCCATCCGGGCTGCGATATATATTCAGGAAAATAAAGACATCAAATGTACATCATTACTTCACAGATAATCATCCAATCCAGGGGATGACGGCTCTACCAGAATCATCAGTCTACACTCAGACGATTGTATGTCTTATGTACATGAAAATAAATTTATAAAGCTAAGCATGGGAATCCCTGCCTCAGCTAGATCATGAAAATATTATGAAGATAATTTATTGTATTGTATCTTATTATAGGTCGCCTTCCAGCTCGAAAAAACTTTAGATCCTTATGATAAAGCATTTCACCCGACATCAACAGATTAACGACCTCATGCTTTAGGGTGCAATTGTTATAGACATTTTTGGGCACTGCAACCCCAATCATAAATGTCCATAAACCAAGGGCTCTTAAGTCCCTAAAAGTGTTTTTCCAACCTCTAAAAGAACAAGGTCAACAGATTACATCTTCTCCCAGAAGTTCTCCATGAAAAACTACTCAGAACTAGTCAAAACTGGACCATCTCACCTGCTCCATGGTCAAAGTGCGTTGCATCCCACCTAAATACACACGAGAGGTGCAATGCATCTTAAAAAGCCCTTCTATGGGGTGTGATGGGCGAGAGTGGACAAATGTAATGGTCAATCTGCAAGGTGGAGGATCATGGAATCTTCCAGAAACTTCTCCTGTGACAGCTGCCTCTCTGCATTCGCCCAGGGATGAGTAAGAGATCATCAATCTCCAAGTGGAATCAAGAACTATCAGAGAGAGGACACTAATAAAATTTCAAAGGCTAACTCACCCCCCTTGCAAACATCTATATATGGATCCCTCATCCCAGAGATCCAGGGGCTGGAACTTTGTATCTTGTAAGGAAGTGCTACTAGTTTCTTAGTGCAACATCATAGTGTTGGGTGATCTAAGCTTTTCATGAGGTGAAGAAGGGCTTTCTTTCTGAGAGGATGATGTCGGGTCAGAACAATTGGTTGTAATCCTCTTTGCTATTCTTGATTATTAATAAAGCTATTCGAGTTTTCCTCCACATTCTTGTATGATTGATGATATATGCATTTGTGTGGTCAATATATATCTGGTCCTATATTGTTTATGATAATAGATCTATGTTCTTGGATAGTGTTATGCTGCTTTGATTCTACAGGTGCTCTTTGAAGCTGGGTAGACAAGGAAGCGAGTGGTAAAGATCTATCAGAAGGGAGAGGAATCAAGCAAGGAACCAAGCGCAAGACAGAGGTTGGTCTCCTTTATTCCCCTCTTATCTATTTCTCATAAAGGAAAACAAAAGTGGTTTTAATTTGTTTGTTTCTAAAGTAGCTACCAGCCTTAGTGGGACTAGCAGCTCTGCATAGACACTAGATTTCTCGATAACACTATGGTAAAGGAGTAGGTAGGTTTCCTCCATGTTCATCGGAGTCTGTGTTTACGAAGAGAATTTGAACGGTGTCATTCTCATTCTCTTTGGTGACAGTATCATCTGAAGGTGGGCCCTCTAAAGACAAGATCGGGTCAACTGCCGTCTCGACCTGTTGACTTTGGTCGAGTGTGGACTCAGAGGGTTTATCTTTAGTGATAGGTGCTTCGATCGACAACAATGGTGTGTCAGTCGGATTTTCAACTAGTGATGGACTCGGCAAGAGTTTCTTGTATCTAGGAGGAAGTCGCTGTGGTGATGCAGGACATTATCCAAGACTCTTTTAGCTTTGTCTAGGAAGGGACAATGGTGGAGGGCATGATCGCCTTCACACAGTCTACAAGGAAATTTGGATCTTCCTTTTTGTCCATTGACTTCATTTTCACTAGTTGAAGGCTTGCTTTCAACATGATCGTCAGTGGTTGAAGACATAGGATTGTGCAAGTGGGGAGACCAGTCCCTCAAGATCCATGGGATGCAGGGACAATCTCGATGATATTGGTCTCCTTTGCAAATGACACATGGAGATTTAGGTTTGGAAGGTGCAGTGTATGGATTTTCACCAGATGATGCATAGTTGGCCCCTTTTGCTGTCGAATTCTTCTTCTTCTTCTCCTTCCCTTTCTTCTTCTTCTCAGTTACTTGGTTTTTAGCATTGCTAGTTTCACCAAGCGAACAGGAAGAAGGAGAGGGAGAAACAAACAAAGTAGAAGGTTGGGGAGAAACTTCATCTGGTTGTTGATTGGATTGCTGAGGAATTGTGGTGTTTTGAATGACAGAGGTCGAGAAAATCTAAACTGGCAGGCCAATTGTGAGTCCTGGAAGGGACAATGTAGCCATATGTGGAGAAGCAACATCTCCCCAAGAAGAGAAGGGACTAGGATTTCCTCCAAGGGAAAATCCTTGATTGTTAGACTCCATTTCTCAACCTAAAGACCAACAAGGGAACAATGACGTGTTATAGACATTTTTGTGCCTTACAGCTCTAAGAATGAAATGTCCATAAACCAAGGGATCCTAAGTCCCTAAAAGTGTTGTTCCGACCCCTAAAGGAACAAGGTCAACAAATTACAGCTTCTCCCAGAAGTTCTCCACCAGAAACTGCTCAGAATCAGTCAAATCAGGATCATTTCAGCTGCTCCACTAGCTAGCTGCGTTGCATAGCACCCCAGTACACTAGCTAGGTGCGTTGCAACGCACCTAAATGCACTACCAGGGTGCGTTGAGCGGGAAATGACAAATGGCAGTGTCATTCCGCGAGGTGGACAGACAATGGAAGCTTCCAGAATCTTCCCCAATGACACTTGCCTCACTGAGCTCGACCAAGGATGAGTAAGAGGCTCTCAGTCTCCAAGTGGAAGCAAGAACTGACAGAGAGAAGACACTAGTCAAATCATAAGCTGACTCATCCTCTTTGCATACATCTATATATGGATCCCTCATCCCAGAGATCCAGAGGCTAGAATTTTGTACATTGCAGAGAATTGCTGTTGGTTTTGAGATAGATATCAGAGTATTAGGTGATTTATGCTTTGTTGGAGGTGAAGAGGGGACTCCTTTGCTGGGAGGTTGATGTTGGATCAGGAATCATCGGTTGTAACTCCTCCTGGATCTTCTTGTTATATCAATAAAACTATTTGAGTTTCTCCTACATGCTTGTGTATCATTGATGTTTGTTACATTTGTATGTTTAGCTTAAATCTGATCCTAAGCTATTTATGAATATAAATCTGTGTCTTTGTGTAGTTTTCTTCTTCTGTGATCTTACAGGAACTTGGTGAAGCTAGGCAAGTAAGGGAGCAGATAGCTGGAAGCTGTCAAAGAGGAGAGAGATTGGATCAAAGGACTAGCGCAAGACACAGGTTGGTTCATCCTATTCCTCTTCGTTTATAGTTCATAAAGAAGAATACGAAAGTAGTTTTCTCTGTTTGTTTCTAAGGTCACTGTCACACCTTAGTGGGATAGGGTCGTTCTGAGTAGAAACTTTTCCCGTTAACAAAATGGAAACTTCGCTGGGGATTAAGTCTAGTTAGTTTGTTTGTGTTTCTCTTGTTGTTTGTTTCATTAACATAGAAGTAGCAATCGAACTGCATTTGCCATTAACAAATTCAAAGTAGACATCTGCTACTTCAATCCATTCACTGGATTTGTTTATGATTTGAACAGTTGATTCAAAAATGATCTGATTGCCCTTTGTGATAGCTCTTAGACCTCCTTTAAATATACCCTCTGATTGTGCATTACTGATTGCTTTTACTCGGCCAAAAACCATAGATTAAACTGCAAACCGTGACCCAGAACCTGGATAGAATTCTCATTTCTGCCCCAGCGCAGGCTCTGCGAAGAGATTCTGCATTTCAACGCAGTTCCCGAGAGGGCTACCTACGTTGCAATCCAGTTTCTCTGTGTAACATGTGCGCTGATCAGCCTAGCCTTGTGCAGCTGAGGTTCTTTGCTTCATTTTTTCAGTTTTGTCTCTGATTTTTTGCAGCCTGTGATCAGTGTGTGTGTCTGTTTAAAAACCCCTTTTCTTTGCCTTAATTCTGCCTCCTTTGTACAAAAATACTGTAGATGTTTTTGTGTGTTTGTTACATCATTTATAGTTTTCCATTGAAAAAGTAGAATAGTCATATTGTCGTCCTTTGATTTAGATCTGTCGTAAGTGTCGATTTTGATCTTAGGAGAAAGTTTATTTGCTGTTGACAGTCGATTATGCTTTTACTTTTGCCTTTGTTTTGAATTTGTGACTTTCTGGTGTCGAAACGAGTATTTATTTCAAAATCATAAAGTGTCGTAATCCTCTCTACCTTTTGATTTCGAAAAGAAGCTTGTTTGTGTTTGTCACTTGAAAGCAAATTCAGATTTGTACATCAACTTTCTTTTAAGCATCAATATTAAGAAAGTGAAAAACAAATACATGCACATGTGCATTTGCATATTCATAGTCTGTTTGGCTTTATTTAGGAAAAGTGCATTTACAGTGTGCTCTTTGCTCTTTGTGAAAAGATTGTGTCTTTCTTTTCCCCTTGTAGCTAGGATTTTCATTGCTGAAAAGAGATAAACGTTTGCTTATCATCTTTAGATTGCATTTTAGGAATTACATCTACATCTCGTGGTGATCCCAAAAGGCAAACTTCATAAGAAATATCAACTTAAAATAAATAGAATGAATCTAACAATGCTTTGGAACTTAACGCACAACATTTAGAGGTCTAGGCTAGAGACGTATTCCGGCGTCGTAAAGCCTAGTAACTATTGTCCTCACTGATGGTTGGGTGATTCCTCCACTTTGAGACGATAAGTGCCAGTACGGACTTGTGCTCCCATGTACCGTCGAGTATATATTGGGAGACCCCTATAGGCTTAAAACCTTTTATCCATAGGAAGCCGTGTCGGCCGCCCTACTGATCGCAATGCACCGAACACAGCATTCGAGAAGATTGACTGTCGTACCGTAAAAAGTATTCTGCAGTTTTGCGATTGGTTTGGTACTCCCTCTACCTAGATCTCTAGAGCAGTCCCTTTCGTTCCTTTTCAAACTCCTTAACGGAAAAGATCCATCTGAGCACTTGCCACTTCAGGCTCATTAAAAATCGAAGGAGACTAGAGTCATCTTTTGTTTTTTCTCAACTCTTAAAAATTGAAAAAACAAGTTGTGTCAAAATCGTCTAAAATTCATTTAATTTGGAAACATACTTCCCCTTTTTATTTTAGTTGATCGAGTAATCCGCAATCGTGGAAGAAATTCAATTGAAACCCCGTCGTTCGCGGAGGCTTACGAGTCAACCGTCTTTGTCTCCGGAATCGAAACCAGTACGGACAAAGCGAACTCGTTTAACCGGTTCCAAATCTCCTATTAAAGTTAGAACAAGTGTTCCAACGACATCAGAGACTCTGGTTACTCCAAACATTTCTGGAATCCCTGCCTCTACAGAAGAAGTTCAACAGCCACAGAGGGATAGTGAGACTGATCCTAGTCTGAGAGTAAACACTTGTGTTACCGAACGAGTTCCACTTACAACCGGTTCGGAGAGTCTTACTCTTCAAACATCTGTCGTTGTCAATTCCACACCTTCTTCGGCACCAGAAATATTTTACGGACCTGACGGTCTTCCCCTTCCACCTGGTCTGATTGCAATTGAAGAAATTGTAGAAGATCCTCAAACAAGTACTCCAACGCACTTTGGAGTCGGGATCACTCTATATCCTTCTTCATCAGAAGTTAGTCTACCACTAGTGGAAGTTCCTGTAGAATCGCTAGGTAATCTTTTGGATAGACTACAAATGTCTGAACAACCGTCAACATCTAGGACTGTGTCATCTGACACAACGACAGCAGAACTCCCTGCTGTCACTCCGACAATGTTCGCCGGCATACCATCTGTCCCGACTAGCTCTCAACCGCTAGAAGGAGCCCACTCAAGGGCTATTTCGACAGTCTGGTCTGTTCCTGTCTGTTCATCCGGAATAATATACGGAAACTCTTATGTTGAGTCTCAATAAATTGATCCGTTTGGAGGTCAATTTGGGCAGTCCGGTCGCCAAGGACGAACAATTCCCTTGAGTTCTGGATTACCACCGTATGGGGGGCAGTATGCCCTTTCATTATCCCCTCCAGGAGGATATCCATACGGGAGTTCACAACAATATTCAGGTTATACTTGAATTACCTCAAGTGGTTGGGTACCTATACTACCTCAACAACCAAGGGTTGTGTATTCGATGCAACAATGTGTACCTATGTCGAATATCCCGACTACACCGGCTATTGTGACGGTGTCACAAGTTCAAACGTTGCCTGTTGTATGCCAACCTCAGATTTCTCAGGTTGTAATGCAACAGCCCCTTGACCCTGTGACTCAACCACAATCGCCAACTAGTGGGGCAACACAGGTCCAGACGGGTACAATTACCCCACACCTTGGTCCAATGGTTAATATAGCGCAACAGCACATGGCTTCTCAACCATGGCTGGTGCAATACCAACAACCACAATTCCAACAAGTATACTTCTGAGCAGCAAATCTTTGCGAACAGCGGATAGCCGTACATTCAAAACGATCAAAATCAACCATTTTACAATGGTCATGTCCACCAACCTTATCAGTCATACCAGCATCAAATGCATTATGCTGGCATGCAAAGACCAACTGCTCAGGCAAACCCATCTTACCCTGGGTATGCTTCACCTAATCTGAATCAGCAGTTACCATTCGTGGCGACTTTAGAGTTACCTGATTTAAACCGGTTAACAAACGATCCAATTGCTTACGCCCCTTGGTGGCCAGTGATTCCACATAAACTTCCATCATATATTCCTAAATTTAATGGAAATCCGAGTGAAGATCCATCGAATCACGTGATGACATTTCATCTATGGTGTTCATCAAACACCCTAAATGATGATTCGATAAGGCTTCGCCTATTTCAGAGGACGTTAACGGGTCCAGCGGCAAAATGGTACATTGAATTGCCTAGAGCTTCATTCGAAAACTTCAGTACCTTAGCCACAACCTTTTTAACCCATTTTCATTTACCAATAAGGTATGAAACGGGAATAGAACTTCTTACCAACTTCAAACAGACAACAGCCACTCACATATCTGATCATATACATGAGTGGCGACGTCGTCGTAGGATGGTAAAAACGTACGTTCCCGATCAGCTATTAGCTGAATGGTTTATAAAGTCATTACTGCCTTCCATCACGGAAGATGTGGCAAAGGGGGGAGTCGTAACGGAAGAGCAAGTTATCGCTCGTGCACAATATCTGGACTTGATCTATACTCAATCCGGCATGCTCTATGACAAAATACCTGACGCCCCTACACCGGAATTCTCAATTCCTCCTCCTCCTAAATCAAACAATGACTCTCACGCCAGCGATGGCGTGATTGGCACAACAGACACGAAATCGACAAAGGCTACATCCAAGAAGGCCCGTAAGATTTCAGGTCAAAATGCAAAATACGAACTTCTTGCTTTGGAATTAAATGTCGTATCGATAGATAAAGGCAAAGAAACCAAACAACCAGGAAGCAAGAAGAAAGGCAAAGGGAAGAAGAAGAAACAGGATGAGTCATCTCCTGAAAAACCTTCTTCAAACCCTCCTGGAAATAGGAAACCAAAAACTCCATGCTATATATGTGATGAAGATCACTGGACCTCAGAATGTCCATACAAAGCTGAGCTTAAGAAATTCTTTAAGAGTTCGAAAACCTCAGCAGTGTTAACTAATCCGTTTCTGAATCCAGGAGAAAATCTGGTTGAAAGTGGAAATACTTCCCCGTCTCAAGTGCTGATGTTGTCGATTTCAAAACAGCAGAATGATGCTTTGATTTCGACAAGGAACAAAGATTACGGGAATCTGCAGCTGTCGAACAACAAGGATAAAGATCAACAAGTAGTTCGACAACAACTTCGACAGAAGTTGTACCACCCACCATTCCTGAATTGACAATAAAACCGCCGAAGGGAGTAGTACACAAGTCGACATTTAATCCCCGCGCTAGAGCATCGTAGCATTATAACATAGTGGAAGATTTGGCCCAATTTCCATCCGCTATGTCGACTCTTGAAGTACTACAAAATTGCCCATCCCAAAGGCAGGCTTTATTATCGGCCATTGGTGGGATTGATCCAAAGGATTCCAATCTTGTATCCTTCGACCACAAAGGATACGATCCTCAGTTACCGGCTCAACTAGCTTTCCTTGTTCAAGTGAAAGCCCTCAACAAAACTGTTCATCGAACAATTATTGATGAGGGGGCATCTACATGTATCATGTCGATGAGTTGCTGGAAAACTTTAGGATCTCCAACCTTGTCGCGGTCTACGACGACATTAAAAGCATTCGACGGAAGGACATATACCCCATATGGTATCCTAAATAACTTGAAAGTCGAACTAGGAGGGAAAACAGTAGCGATAGATGTTGAAGTCATCGATGGGAATCTTGATTACAACATCCTACTAGGAAGACCATGGATATATTCTATGGCAGCTGTTGTGTCGACCTACTTTAGAAAGATTGCATTTCCCTTTCAAGGAGGGATTACAATCGTCGATCAACAAAACTTCCTCCCCAATGGTTCTCAAGTTACAGGAAGCATTCCCATGATCCATGGAAGCCCCCATTCGCTTCAGAATATCGAAGTAGGCCTACTAAAAGATCCTATACTAATGGGAACTTTCGCTCTTCCACCTCCAATCAATCTAGCGGAAGTAGCATTAATAGGAACCTGCAACATGATATCTTCCACAAAGATCTCAGAAAACGATATCAACATGGATCATGCAATGGTTTTTCCCCCAAGCCCAATGGAAATATTATAGCAATCAATGTTTCTAGCATGGGAGGCAAACCCAAATCAACAATCATCAAGCGTTTGGATAGATAGGTCTAGAGAATATGGTACTCCTTCAGATCCCTGGTCACAAGTGCATGTCACCGACGAAGGAATTCTCCAAGCTATGGTAATTGAAGGAGCACCATGGAATGATTCCCACCATCGTTCCCTTCTTCCGGATTGTGAAGAAGAGACTCAAAATGACTTTTATCATCCTTCAGTCTTTGATTTTCTATCAAATACTGTAAATACGGTGGATTCTGAGCGAAACTTATCCAACATTGAAGAGACTATAGCCATAAATATCTCAACTAAAACAGATGTTGTAGAGAATATTTATGTTGGCAAATGTTGTTCTCCTTCAGAACTGGAAATATATAATGCTCTTTTTCGCGAATTCAAAGATGTCTTTGCTTGGTCATACAGTGAAATGCCAGGCATCGACTCAAGTATCGTTGAACACGAAATTAAGATGTATCTAGATGTCAAACCAGTACGACAACGGCTAAGGCAGGTGCACCCCAAGAAAGCCGCTGCCATTAAGGCAGAAGTTGAAAAACTTCTCCATGCTGGTTTCATCTACCCGGTTCCTCTAACCGATTGGGTATCGAATATTGTCCCTGTTATGAAGAAACAGGGGACAATTAGAGTGTGTGTTGATTATAGGGATGTAAATCAAGCTTGTCCAAAAGACAACTACCCTACACCCTTCATCGACCAGATAATTGATGAATGCGCCGGATGTGAAATCTTTTCATTCATGGATGGATTCTCTGGGTATAATCAAATAAATATCCGCCCACAGGACCAGTCAAAGACTGCATTCATTTGTCTGTGGGGCACATTCGCATATCAAAAATTACCCTTTGGCTTAAAGAACGCAGGGGTGACGTTTCAGAGGGCAATTAATTATGCCTTCCATGACATCAAAAACATCGTTCAACCATACCTCGATGACCTTCCGGCTCATTCACGAAAGCGGACTGATCATCCGCAACATTTAAGAGCGATATTTCTACGTTGCCGACACTACAAGATACGACTCAATCCGCACAAATGTGTATTTTGCATCAGTTCTGGTCATTTACTTGGCTTTGTAGTCTCCAAGGATGGGATTCGTCTCGACCCGTGTAAGGTCCAGGCAATCATAAATTTGCCTCCACCTTCAAATTTGCTTCAGATTTAGAAACTCCAAGGGAAAGCAAACTTTCTAAGGAGGTTCATTCCAAATTACGCTGAACATGCTAAAGGTTATACACATCTTTTGAAAAAGGAGGTACCCTTTGTCTGGGATCAGGTTGCGCAAGCTTCCTTTGATGCTTTAAAAGATTCCCTAATGAAAGCATCATTAATGTATGCCCCCGATTATCAAAGAGATTTTAACCTGTATCTGGCTGCAACAGATACGACCATCGCAATGGTTTTAGTTCAAGAAGTCGATGGAATTGAACATCCTATATATTATTTAAGTAAGAACTTAAATGATACAGAAAGCAAATATTCTTATGTTGAAAAACTAGCGCTTGCAGCTATTCAAGCGATGCAAAGATTTCGACACTATGTCCTCTTTCAGAAAACTACCATTTTGTCAGATTGCAACCCCATGACTTATATATTGTCGCGACAGTTGCTGGGGGGCAAATATTCAAAATGGATAGCGATCCTTCAAGAGTTTGATCTGGAATTTGTAAAATCCAAGTCAAAGAAAGCTCTAGTTTTTGCAGAACTATTATGCGATCTCCCATCGTCGTCCAATGATGAAACATCTGAAGAATCAATCGTGGATGAGAATTTGTTTCTGATATCTACAAGCAATGAGTGGTATGGAGATATAATAATTTATCTCCAAACCCAAAAATTTAGGCCAAACACCTCACACTCTGAACAAAAACGTATTCGATACCAAGCAAAAGACTACATGATCGTCGGTGATACACTTTACCGTCGTGGTATCGATACAGTTCTGAGAAGGTGCCTCACCCATGAGGAGGCTGAAAAAGCCCTGAATGAGTGTCATTCAGGTGCCTGTGGGGGGCATCAATCTGGATATGCTACAGCACAAAAATTCTTACGAGCAGGATACTTCTGGCCAACAATGTTCAAAGATTGCATAACCGCAGTCAGAAGTTGCCATGCTTGTCAAATTTTTGATAGCAAAACCAGAAGACCACCCGCACCTCTACAGCCAATAGTTGCTATCGGCCCATTCGCCAAACGGGACTTCGATTTCATGACATGTAACCCCACCTCGACCGGGGGGCATGGGTATATCATAGTCGCAGTTGACTATTTTACCAAATGGGCCGAGGCGATGCCTACATTAGATAATACTGGTGAAACAGCTGCCCTTTTCTTTTTCAATCATGTAGTCACCAGATTCGGCGTACCACAAGCTATAGTCACAGATCATGGATCGCATTTTCGCAATCACATGATGGTCGAATTAGCTGCCAAACTAGGGTTGTCTTATGATAGCTCTACTCCGTATTATCCGCAAGCCAACGGACAAGTTGAAGCGATCAACAAGGTCCCGAAGCGCATGTTGCAAAGGATGATCGGAGTTCGCAAAAGAAGTTGGCACCTAATCTTGTACTCAGCCTTGTGGGCTTACCGAACATCGGTAAGGAATGCAACCGGGTTCACACCCTTCCAACTGGTATATGGCCTGGAAGCAGTCTTACCAGTCCAGTGTGAAATCTCGTCTCTCAAACTCGCAATTGATCTCCTCCCCGGAACTTCAGAAGAAGAGGCTCGTTTCTTGGAATTAATCCAATTGGATGAAACTCGTCGTGATGCCACTTTGGCTAACGAAGCCCATAAGAAACGAATCAAGGCGTAGTTTGACAAAAATGTCAAACCCCGTGTCTTCTCGAAAGGTGAATTTGTCTTGCTTTACGACCAAGAATCCGATAAATTGGGAGCAGGTAAATTTAAGTCTTTATGGATGGGCCCCTATATTGTTAAATGAGTTTTAGCGAAAGGAGCCTACGAGTTAATGGATTATGACGGAATTCCACTGGCGCAACCTCGTAATGGGTTGTACCTCAAGCATTACTATGCATAAATAGTAACCAATATGCTTTTGTTATATTTTTGTTTTCGCTAAAGGGTTTGTTTTGGTCAAGTAATCCACTTTTTACACTTATTGCAGATGTTAAACCTATTGGAGCCATGTGTTGGATATGCTGACGGAGCGAGTCGTAGTTCGCGGAACCTGTCCTCCGCAGCCTGGGCCATTTTTTATCCAAGCGACGAGTTAGTGAGTTTCAGAGGTGTATGTATTGGTCAATAAACGAATAACATTGCTGAGTATAGCGCGTTGATAGAACTTCTCTCTGATGCCATCACCCATGGTATACGCCAACTAATTTTTAGGCTAGACTCACAACTCGTAATACTACAACTCAATGGTATATATTCCGTCCGAAACCCAGCTATTTATCGCATGTTCCTAAGGGTTAAGATTTTGGAAAGACAATTTGATCTTATTCAATACCAACATATTTCCAGAAACTTAAACACATTAACCGACTCATTAGCAAATTATGTGTTAGATAGACATTGCAACATTTATAAAAAAGAAACACATCATCAACGTTTTACATGTGGATCATATAGCTCAACCGAAATAAAACCCCGAAAATCAAAAATATATATAGTTGTTTATGGTTTACATATAATGTTCTGTAACCAAGACAAAATCGGTCACATGACCCAAAAACTCAAAATGCTAGGGGGCACCCTAGTCTAATGATGCTCGTGATAGCAAGTCACAGCCTTTGCGATCATGTGTAAGAGACGAGTCCATCGTCTGGGCACACCAGTAGTATGCCGCTGTAACTGCAAAGGTAGCTCGTCATTCCTCACATCTGGAATACTGAGAGTGAGGCTCTCAACCTGCTCCTGCACAGCTGTGAGAGTCTCGACCACATCGAGGTCGTGAAGAATAGCCCTTCCAGCGGCCTCTCCTGCTGGGGCAACAGCTGGTACTCTCAGGCGAACTACTAGACGAACAAGACCAACATCTGCATGTACACATGTGTTTGATTAAAGTCTTGATAGAATAAATCACAAGGACATTATAAACAAAAAACAGTAAACAACAATATGGTCAGAGATTTTACCAATAGCACCCCACTGCTCGCCATCTGGAAATACTAAATCTGGATCACCCCGGAAGTCCATGACAGCATATGGATACTCGGAATAAACCATCTCCTGACGATCAAACCACCTGAAGAAGGTATCAGAAAATGAAATCTGAGACTGGCCAGCATGCCTAGACATATGGTCAACCCATCTCTACATACGTGGTTCAGTAGGAGAAGGCAAATCGAGTGCAATGTACTGCGGCTGCATCAGTGGTATCTTCTCCAAGGCAAAGGCGGTCAAAATGGAACCGAACCCAAAGTTCTTCAACCTCACGTTCTTTATCTTGGTCAACTGTTCGTTCATCACAAGAAGTACTACGTCGCACCAGTTGAACACCTTCGGTTGGAGGCATTCCAAGGCATGCTGCATATAGGAACTGTTGGCTACATGAAGAGACGCACTACCGGCCATCCTACCAAAAGTAAACAGGATAGTCCTAAGGGACCTGTCAGTGACATCACGGATGATGATCTTGCCGTCTTTACTCGGCTGAGATCCTTCCCTGCAATACCGGCGGACATAATCTCTCACAGAATCGCCTCCTCGGGCCGAACCTGACAAAGAGATGGGGGCACCCTGCCTCGACAAGCCAGTCAAGAAATAGATGTCTACTGCAGTCAAGGGGATAGATTTGCCCCTAATCTGTAAAACTTGATTGATAGGATCCCAAGCATCGAGAAAATACTGTAGTAGGTTGATCTGCTGTCTCATGCTAGAAATGCGGAAGAACTTCAGCAAGCCACAATTCCGCAGCGCGTTCACTGTAACTGGATCATGTAGGGCAATCATGTCCTCCTCTTCATGCTCATGTTCTCGCCATGTAAGGGTCATCTTGCTCCCAAATCTCTGAAAAAACAAACAATAGAGGAGTTAGATCTTGATTTTGGTAAGAAACAGGCAAAAATTCCATCAAAAATTGTGCAACAAATTCCCTTTCTGCGCCCAACGCACCTGCAGCAGTGTTCTAGGTGCGTTGAATGTCAAACTGCCTTCATACAAGCCAGCATTCAATGCAGGTTTCGATACACTGGGGGTGCGTTGATGCTAGAACGAATCCCTCAAACCCCAGGGGCTCAGAAAAGCAGGGAATCAGAGTCAAAAAGCAAAATGGAAACCATGAAATGAAAGAGCTCGGGTTTAGCTCCTACCTGGTCCAGACGGCGCCGAGAATCGTCCACAGAATCTCCCGAAATCAACTGATGAAAATCGAGGGGGAAAAGCACCTCCAAAGCTCCAACAAACCAAGTTCAAATGAAATGGTAAAATGAGAGGTAAAAAACACTTTTTTATTGCTTTTACATAGTTCAAAGTAAAATATTAGCGTTTTAATCTCATTTTCAAGCAAATATTGTTCATTTCTGACTAGTTTGATGAAGCAGTTGAAAAATACAGTACTATCTTTGGAAGGACAAAGCTATTTATGGTAAAAGATCAAAACAAGACCATCTAATCGAGCAGTTTTAGCACATAGTTCAAGCTCGTTAATAAATAAATAAAAGACATGAGCAAATGTTTCTACCCGCGTTTAAGCTCGTTAAAAAATGAACTATTCCCCGATAAATAACCACCGTGAATGTAACATTTCAGCCATTAAAGCCTTGGTCGTGTTTGCACCGTCACCTCCACTTTTCATTGGCCAAGCATTCACCTCCATTTGATTGTTTACCCATTTTGAGAAACAGCTGCGAAGAGTGATTTCACTAGCCATCCTTGTGACACTGCCGTGATTGGAAAATTCCAAACCTTACCTGGAATCAGCTGCTACCCATTTTATCACTCGTTCCTCAAAAGACGAGTCTTCTTTAAGCTCTTTTCAACTGACTTGTAAAATATGAAAAGATTGCTGAGTTTTTGCCTTCCAGCTCGTTAAAGCGACCGGAAGTGCTATCCCTCCTCTAGATTTTAATCTTTTTGGACCTGAGGGATTGTTGCTCAAAAAGATCGAGCGCTTGTTTTGTTCGGCTCGTTAAAACTATCGAAAATTCATCCCTTCTGTATTGTTTTATACTTTTTCGGACTTAAGGGATTAGATGACGAAAAAGGAATTTTGGAGTTACCTTTACGTACCTTTTCAGACTCTCTAAAAATGAAAAGGACCGAGTTATCTTTGTCGTTAAACTCGTTAAAAAGATTAATAGCGACAAACTTGTCTTTAGACGAGAACGAGTTTCACTATCGCTAGGCTCGTTAAAACATAGCGATGGGTTTGCCCGAAGGGAAAATTATAGAACAAGCATATGTTATCCTCCTGAAGCTTGACAAAAATAAAGAGGTACTGGTCAGCAATGACTGGGGAAAAATTGGGAAGAAAACTCAAAGAATCTTTATTGGTAGCAAGTCGCTCTTTAACATGACACTTCCACTCCGTGCCTGAGTCAGGTTGGGTTGTTTCATTCACCGGTCACATCACCATGGTCACGCCATACCATCCACATTTGGGGTAAATGCTACGAATCCATCACATAAGTGTCGCCGACATGTTCAAGAGAAGTCATCCAGAGAAGTCACATGTGTCCCATCCACTACCATACATTATACTTCATTCTTTCATGACCGCCATCCTGAACTGTATATCATCAGATTGTTTTCACCTCCATCAAAATCATTTGCTCCATTCCGTGTCATTGATGTCATGCGGAAAGAGTCAATTTTGCGGACAAAACCGACCTCCCTAGAAGCTAAGACTTTCTAGTGACAAACAAGACAAGTAAACACTACCTTTCTCTAAATATGCATTTAGAATACAACTAATCAGGTGATTATAACATACCTTTAGTCCAACGCTTTGTAGTAGTCCAGCCTCGCCGATCCGGATGAGCTCCTCCTTCTCTTCGAAACCTGCATTCACTAACAAGCCAAAAGATTACATAGCACCTGATAAACTTATAAAATAACACATATTCATCATACAGACCAAGGAGTATATGAAACAAATCATGAATAAAAATCTGTTGAGAAAAATGAGTTTATTTGTATTAAGTGGAAACAAAAGAAACCATTACAACCTGAGCCTTGGTGTTGTGCAGGTCCCTCCTAGGGTCCAGCAAGAGTTTTCCTTTACTTTGATCAGCTCACCCACTTCCAAATAAGGCTAGGAAAGGATGGGAATCTCTCCTCTCAAGCTCTATAAGGGAGTCCTAATTCCAGCAGCATCTACCCTTAAGAATGTTCAGCTTTCAACCTCTCCTCCCTCTGGCCCAATACCTGTATTTATAGTGCTTTAGAGGAAGTTAATCAGGTCCACCATCAATGGGATAAGCCCCTCTTTGAATGGGATAGCTCCCCTCTTGATGGGATAAGTTCCTCTTTCATAGGGATACATGAACCATCTGGAGGCGCTCAATACACATCAAAGAAGCTTCTAGAATGCTCTAGAAATGACCACAAGTAACTTTTTTGAAGTGAAACTTGCGCCTTTTGACCTTTACAGGAGTACGCACCCACCCCTTTACAGACAGAGCATACAAGTACGCAGGTATTGTGAACTTGGGGTGCGTACACGTAGGTAAGGCTAAGAGAAACTGCGTACCCAAAGATATATAGATTTTTAAAGACTTTCTCTCTTTCTTGGAGTTTGACATGAAGAGCAGAGGTATGAGACTTGCCAAGGAGGATAGTATGACAGTTGATGGAGCCATACTAACTGCAAATAGTCATGGTGACAAATTTTAGTGTAACAGATTGCCCCCTAAAGTGCGAAGCCTGTAGTAGATTAGGGTTTCATATCATCTAGGAAGGGTGAAGTACTTTATCATTTCAAGGATTATCTTGTGGAGAGCCCAGTCGGAACCTGCAAGTATTCGACACAATACATATATAAGATTATATCATCGCTGAGGTAGGCATTCCCATACTCAGATTAAAAACTTTAACTAACAAACTAACTACTACTATGATACAGGAATGATTTTGCAGTACATCATAATCATAGACTCTTGTAGACACAGTATGGACGCAGCCATCTATTTATGATTAGTCTACTGTATAATGAATACAAAACTCCTCGCAGCCTGGATGGTGGAAACTAGATCCAGGGTCTTCATTTCAACTTCCCGAACAGTACGATTCTATCCATGCGAATAAATGAGTTGATGTCGAACATGGTAGAAACCACTTGATTACCAGTCAATGATGTAAATTGTTAACAAGTGTGAGAGAGACCACCTGTGATGTCAATGGTTCTCAAAGTACCCAGTACAAGCCATGAGATGTGAATGAATGAGTTGATGTCGAACATTTCACGGAGTCCTTCGATCGAAAGTCAATGATGTAAACCGTCGTCAAAGGCGAGAAACCTGCCATTGATGCATGCAGATTTCAAGGTACTGACGATTTCTAGGTCATCTTTCTAGATAATCTGCTGATGTCGATAGAAAGCGACCCGTTGCAGGCAAGCCCACAACACGAAATCATAAATCAAGCTGAAGAAATGTAGCTGTAAGGACTGACTCAGGGATGGTCGAGATGGATGACGGGTACTTTGCAGATGAATGGTTTATTTGCAGTGACCTCTTGAACACATAACAACACAACAGATGGCTTGGTGACATTTGACCCAAAGTTAATACCCGACTGAAGACTTTCAATGTGGTTTGATCAACTGTGAGGCAAAGGATTTCCCAGCCCAGGTCAATGAAAAGAGTCATGTTCAAGAGGGGTGATGAGGCTTCTTCTGAGACAAAGGATAACAAATAGGCTCATTTTTCTCTCTTTTCCCCCACCATTTCTGGCAAGTACCTCTTTATTTTTTACAAGCTTGAGGAGGATAACATATGCTTGATTATAAGCTCATCCTTCGGATGAGTCCAACTTAGTTTTGATTCGAACCCTAAGAAGGAGTGGTCCGTTCCTGTTTGTAATCGAACAGGTCCTTTACTGTGAAATTTTAACGAGTCCAGTATAGGAGAAACTCGGCGTTTTTCAATTTTAGAGAGTCTGAAAAAACTTAAGAAGACTCCAGGGTTGAACTTTTTCGTAAATTTGTGTCTCCCAAGCCCGAAAAAGTATAAAATAATACTTGAGAGAACCGCTTGATCTTGCGACCAAGGAGTACTTTCATGATTAGTGTCTTTGACCTGAAAAGTAAAAAGCGATCAAGACACGTCGTTTTATTTCCAATATCGAGTTTGAAACGACAAAAACCCGGAAACCTTTTCTTGTTTTTACGGTCAGAAAAGGGCTATAAGGGGACTGTCTTTTAATTCATTTTAACGAGTATAAAAGAAACGCTCGACAATATTTTCATGTTTTAGGAGTCAGAAAAGGGCTTAAAAGATGACTCTGATGTTTTTGTTTGTGAAAAATGACAATTTTCCTTGAAAATCCTTTTATCCTGTGCAAAAACCAACACATTACTCATACCTGTTTAAAGATAGATAAAAATACTTTGAAAAATACCTTTTCATGGTGGAAAATAAACAAATTTGACATTTATTTACTCAAAAAACCTATAAAAAGGGCTTTTACCATTTCATTTTTACCATTTTACTGTTGAGGAGAGAAAAAGGGCTTTTGGCAAGAAACTTCCCGTGGACACTGCGGAGAATCTGACCGTCGAAACCGAATTCCGTCTCATCAGGTATTCTACAACATCTTCCCTTGCATTTCCATTCGTTTAGAATTCGTTTTTAAGCTTTAGTTTCATTTTTTGGAGGCCTTGGGGTTTCAAGGTCCGCTTTTCGGGGTACGCAGGTGCCCCATGGGTGACCTGCGTACCCCGACATTTTCTTAGTTGGGAAAATGCCGGGCATACGCAGCTTGCCTTAAGAGAACCTGCGTATATACGCCCTGTCTCTAAAGGCGGGCTGCGTACACCGCGGAAAGGATTTTGAAACTCTCATCACTCCAAAATGAACCAAAAACTTTCAATTTTATGGACTCTAACAGATGTTTTATGGTGTGTAGATTGCCCACCATGCTTGATTGGCGCGAGAGAGAACACGAAGATGTTGATTTGGCCATGATTAATCACTAACCTTCCATTGATGCTTTGAAGGCATGCGGTCTTTACAAATACTGGGCCATACCTGGCATGAGGGCCCAGGTGCGCTTTCTAGAGTGGCTGGTTGAAAGGTGGAACATTCAGGATCAGTGTTTTTACATTGGAGGGCACCAGCTCGAGATAGAGCCCTCAGATATTTACTTTCTCACTAGTTTGCCCAAGAGGGGCGAACAATTGACTCTGTCCGGGACTAGGTCGGGTGGCCAGTCCATTGCTAGCCTCCAGCTAGAGTGGTGTAATAACCAAAACCAGGATAAGGGGATAGAAATCAAAAAGATATCCCGACCTGAACTTATGTTAATTGCCTTTACAGTTACCAGACTTTGCGGGGTTGCCGCTTTGTACATTGCCACTGGATCCCAGATGCGGATGGCAATTGATTGCTATCGGGGCACCATTTTCAACTGGTGCGATGCTGTGTTGGCCAACTTAAAGGGCCAACTGACTAGGACCAAAAACGGACAGCTGAAGACTTTTGGTTATGGGCCTTTAGTTGTGAGTTTTGCCCTAGAGAGGGTTCCGATGCTGATCCCACAGCAGCTCACTGTTGAGGTTGGGCCTCCCCGAGAGCCTAAGTTGATGCAATGGGTTGCACTGATGGCCCGTCATCCTGACGAGGGCACGGAGGTTGTCCGATTTAGACCGAAGTATTTTCACTGGTTAGAGAACCAGGTCTTCTCGATACAGGATTTTCCGTATGTCGGAATTGATTTTCGTGGAGATCCGGACATGATTCTTCCACCGGGTGAACAGTGGGATGACACAGGTACTTCATTTTTCACAAGTTTTTTAAATTATCTATTTTTTTTGTTTTTATATCGTCTCAAAACTGACAGTGACAAATTTCAAAATGCAGATGTAGGCCCACAGCATCCGGCCAATCTCCGGCCTTTCGAGAGAAGAGTACCAGTTGCACCAGCACCGGCCTCACAGGACGCGGCCGCAGAGACCTTAGCTGAGTTGGAACAAGACCTAGAGCGTCTTACGGTAGACATACTAGAGACGACTATAGATGATATTCCTATCAGACTTCAGCGCTATGTGGTTGCAGTCCCAGGACCTTTTAGGAGGTTCTTGTGTAGGGTAGCCCGTGCAGTGGTGTCGTATAGAGAGCACCACCAGTGATTGGATGGTCACTTTTGTAGACACATGTGACATTTTGGTTTTTTGTACTTATCATTTTTGCCGATCATCAGGTGTTTTTCAACCTATGATCGAAGACGATGTATTTTTGACACACTCCTATCTATATATATCATTATTACCGGCTTATCTTGTTAAACATGTGTGATGAAATGTTTTTAAATTTACATGTATGATTATCGCAAATGTCTGTCTAACATTCGAGAAGCAATTGCATCTGCTATTGTATTTAAAGACCTAGGAATATGCTGATATTCAATGTAATCAAATTCACGTTCCAAGAGGTGCACTCTCAAAAATAACCTTAATAACACTGGATTTCTAATGGCATAAACTCTATTAAGCTGTAATACAATGAGTTCAGAATCTAACCTCACTATCAAACTCCGAATCCAAAACGAAATAGATTCAGACAATAACTCAATCACTGCACTGTATTCTGCAATGTTGTTTGTTGTTTGACCGAGGCTCACCCCATGCATAGAAACTAACTCGTCAGAGGGCGAATAGATAACCCAAGCTGCGGAAGAGATATTCCGTGTACAACGACAAGCACCATCAGCGAATCCAATGTACGTTTGGAGAGGCGTCGACATCTGCAATATCAAGAGTAGAACCAAGATAAGCCAGAATAACGACGAAAAACACACTCTCTAAGCTAAGCACACTGTCTATACTAACAAACACACCAGCTAGAAATAAAAAACTAACCTAACTAAATCTCCATACCCATCATTTAAGCATAATACCTCTTTAGGTAAATTCCATTTCTGGGTTTACCCAAAGAGTCCCCGTCAAAATCTACCAGCTCATAGGCCCCTTTTGCTAGCTTTCGCTTGACAATGTAGGGCCCATGCCACATAGGAACGAATTTTCCAACACCTAATTTATCGTTAGCTTGATCATATAATAGCACTAGGTCTCCTTCCGAAAAATTTCGAGGGGTCACGTTGCGATCATACTGAGCTTTCATCCGTTTTGCGTGAGTCTCGATTGCCAATGCAGCGTCACGTCGAGTCTCATCTAATTGAGCTAAGTATAATAGATGCTTCTCCTCTACGGAAGTAGCTGGAAGTAATTCGACAGCCATTTGAAGTGACGGGATTTCGCATCCAATGGGCAGCACTGCTTCCAAACCATAAACTAGTTGGAAAGGAGTGAACCCTGTTGATGCTTTCACTGAGGTTCAGTATGCCCAAAGCGCGGAAAACAACATGTTGTGCCAATTCGACCGATGAATACCAATGATTCGTCGGATCATGATAACTAAAACTTTTTTGATGGACTCAACCAAGCCATTGGCTTGTGGATAATAAGGAGTTGAGCTATCGTGACGCAAACCAAGTTGGCCTGTAAGTTTTGTCATCATAACGTTTCGAAAATGGCACCCATGGTCAGTGATTATCGCTTGTGGCACACCAAACCTAGCAATAATGTGATTGAATACGAAAATTGCAGCTGTCTTGCCATCTACCTCGAATGTAGGCATCACCTCGGCCCACTTAGTAAAATAATCAGCCGCAAGGATGATATACGCATGCCCCCCGGCCGAGTGAGGGTTACATGTAATAAAATCGATACCCCATTTGGCAAAAGGACCAACGGCAATTATAGGGGGGAGAGGAGCAGGTGGTGCGTGCATCTTACGATCAAACACTTGACAGTTGTGGCATTTCCGAACCACAATAATACAGTCTTTAAACAAGGACGGCCAGAAGTAGCCAGCGCGCAATATCTTTTGGGCTGTGGCATACCCAGACATATGACCGCCACACGCTCCAGAGTGACAGTCATTCAAAACCCTTTCAGCTTCCTCGTGAGTTAAGCAACGATGAAAAACCAAGTCCGCCCCACGGCGATAAAGAGTATCTCCAATAATTTTATACTGTTGGGACTGGAATCGAATTTTCCGATGTTCTGACTTTGAAACTTCGGGCCGAAAGGATTGGGTCTGGAGATAGACAATTATATCCCCATACCACGGCTCTAAAGTGCTGATGAGAAACAAAGATTCATCCGCAATGGGTTCCTCTGCCATAGTTTCTGTGTCAGCACGCGGGAAATCACACATCAACTCTGTAAAAACTAAAGATTTCTTAGACTTAAATTTTTCAAATTCCAAGTCGAACTCCTGCAAGATAATGATCCATTTAGAGTACTTTCCCCCTAGCAATTGTTTAGTCAAAATGTAGATCATAGGGTTGCAATCCGAAATGACTGTAGTTTTACAGAGAAGAATGTAGTGACGAAAACGTTGGACAGCTTGAACGGCTGCCAAGGCCAATTTCTCCACATGTGAATATTTTAGCTCAATGGGATTTAACGTACGACTAAGGTAATAGATCACATGTTCCATTCTGAATTCGTCTTCCTGGACTAAGACCATTCCAATGGTGGAATGAGCGGCGGCGAAGTACAAAAAGTAATCCTGGTTGTAGTTGGGAGGATGCAGCAACGGTGCATGGGTCAACGCGTGCTTGAGTGCATCAAAAGATTTCTGAGCTATCTCATCCCAAGAGAATTGAGCGTTTTGTTTCAACAACCGAGTAAAACCCTTGGTAATCTCAGCGTAGTTAGGAATGAATCGGCGTAAAAAGTTTGCTTTCCCCTGCAAACTTTGGAGTTGGCGAAGACTCGAAGGAGGAGGCAATTTGATGATAGCTTCTACCTTCGAGGGATCGACGCGGATGCCTGCTTTTGAAACTACAAATCCCAGCAATCGTCCCACTTCTATACAGAAGACACATTTGTGTGGGTTCAACCGAATCCGATAATGCCTACACCTCATGAAGATTGCTCGTAAATGGACAAGGTGATCAGCTCGATGTAAGGAGTGAGCGGGCAAATCATCAAGATACGGTTGCACAATGTGTTTGATGTCATGAAATGCATAAGACATTGCCCTTTGAAAAGTGGCTTCGGCATTCTTAAGCCCAAAAGGTAATTTGCAATAAGAAAATGTCCCCCATGGACAAATGAAAGCCGTTTTTGGTTGATCGGCAGGTAGAATATTGATTTGATTGTAACCGGAAAAACCGTCCATAAATGAAAATATTTCACTGCCGGCACAATCATTAATTATTTGATCGATATAGGGTGTTAGATAGTTGTCCTTGGGAAAAGCACAATTGATATCCCTATAGTCGATACATATTCTTATTGTTCCCTGTTTTTTGTTAACCGAAACAATATTCGATACCCAATCTGTTAACGGGATGGGATAAATGAAACCTTCTTTCAACAGCTTCTCAACTTCTGCTTTAATTGCAGCCGCTTTTCGTGGGTGAATCTGACGCAAACGTTGCCGGACGGGTTTAGCGTCCGGGTAAGTCTTGATCTCATGGACAACAATTGCGGGATCAATTCCTGGCATTTCCTCATAGGACCAGGCAAACATGTCACGGAATTCTTGAAATAGGGCCTTGTATGTCTGAATTTCGTCATCTGAACACGAGGCACCTAAATGAATGTGCTCAACAATTCCGGGCTTGACTGAAATGTCAATGGGAATAGTACGAGAAATGTTTCCCAAATTCAACTCTGAATCAGGATGTTTCATTGGACTCTGAGCTTCTTTGACATATTCAGCTGTAAAGATTGATGAGAAATCGTTTTCAAAATGATCATCCTCAGGTAAAAACGAAGATCTATGATGGAGATCTTCCCATGGTAAATCGTCTACGCACAGGACTTCACAAAGTTGTTCGTTAGATGACACAACTTTGGGAAATATTATTAACTCCGAGGTTGATGCGAAAAGGGATTCCTCACGGACCATATTCATTTGGTCGATTCTGGTTGAACTCGGGTCGGTAAAAGATTGCACGGCTTCATAGGCAATTTCATATGGACTCAAAGGCATTGCGTCACCAAATGAGTCTATCTCAGATTCAGAAGGAACGATCCAAGGATCATCATAAACAATGGTGTCTGAAGTAATCATATGAATAGATGCAAATGAAGACACGGCGTTGATTGGAGGGAAAGGAAAAGTTCCCAGTAAACCGGCATCTTTAACTAATCCTACGCCAACATCCTTGTAAGGGATAGTCGTTTTACCGACATGCTGGATACTCTCTGAAGAGGCTGGGTTGGATGAAAAGTAAGCCAATTGGTCTATGGTTACGATCTTTCCATTGTGTGGAAACTTTATTACTCTGAAGACCGATGAAACGACCGCTGTCATAGCGTAAGACCAACTTCGACCCAAGAGAAGGTTGTAGTCTAGAGGGGCATCAACCACCTCCACATCTAGACTAACGGTTTTTCCTTCAACCCCTATAGGAAAATCCTGTAGAATGCCAAACGGATGGAACCCACGGCCATCAAAGGCCTTAAGAATTGTCGGGGATTGATTTAGTGAAGGAGAACCAAGCGATCTCCAGCACTGTATCGACATAATACACGTGGAAGCTCCCTCATCAATTACAGTCCGATGAATAGGCCTGTTTTTGACTATCACTGGGATCTGTAAAGCCATCTGATGAGGCAAACGTGGTGTACTATTTTCTAGATCAAAGATTATTAGGTTCGGGTCCTGAACATCAACAGCTCCTATAGCCGACAAAAGTAATTTTCGTTGTGCTGGGCATGATTGCAGCACTTCTAAAGTCGACATTGCTGAGGGTGAAACAGCTAAATCCTCAACAATGTTGTAATTCTGGTCCGCTCTCGCATGTGGATTGAAAGCAGACCTTCGAAGTACACCCTTGGCTGGCGGTTTGATTACTAAGTCAGGGTTAGGTTTCTCGATCTGTAGTGGATCGGAACCGGGAGCTGAGGTTGATGGATTTGAATGAGAAGATTCTGCTTCTTTCGATCCATCAACAGGACTCTTACTACCATAATCTTGCGATCGAGTCGCAATCCTTACATGAGACATCATCAATATGGGTTCTTCACTGGCACTCGAGGAAGAACCTATCATCTTACTCTCCTGCTTTGGAAATGGATCTTTCAAAATAGCAGGAGTTGGGGAACCCTTGACGATTTTCACAACCTCAGCCCGATGAGGGCAATCTCTTGTAAAATGATCCTCTTCACAAATAAGACAAGGATATCGATGTTTGCGCTTTTCGTCATTGGTTTCCGACTTTTCTGTTTTCTCCTTTGGAGTCTTGTCTGCTTTATTCTTCTTCTTACCTTTCTTCTTCCCACCGTTTTTTGATTTAGCCGTAGATGACTCTACAGCGTGAATATCAGTGGAAACTTCAGCAGAAGATTCTCCTGTCGGGGAGTCTGGTAAGGTTATAATGGGCGAAGAATTCTTTGAAGACTTCTTCTTGCTTTTAGTATTCACCGTACCAATCATGCCATCAGCAGCATGAGATCCCGAAGGAGCAATAGCGATTTGATTTGACTTTGGAAGATCTGGGATCTTTTCGTGTAACGTACATGACTGAGTGTAAACTAAGTCAAGGTACTGCGCCTGAGCAATCACTTGCTCCTCAGTAACTACTCCGACCTTAGCTACGTCTTCAGTAATCTTCGGTAATAATGATTTAACAAACCATTCAGCTAAGATTTGGTTCGCTATAAAAACTTTCACTAATCGCCTTCAACGTCTCCATTCATGTATATGATCGGAAATGTAAGTGGACGTTGACTGTTTTAATGAAGTTAGTAGTTCCGTGCCATTATCATATCTGACTGGCAACTGAAAATGAGTAACAAACGAGGTAGCTAACTGACTAAAATTATAAAAAGAGGCCCGTGGTAACTCAATGTACCACTTGGCCGCGAGACCAATGAGCGTACGCTGGAAAAGACGTAAGCGGATCGAATCATCCGAGATGGAACTTGAAGCACACCAGAGGTGGTAAGTCATCATATGATTTGACGGATCCTCTCCAGACTTACCTTCGAACTTGGGTATGTCACTGGGCAACTTATTTGGCATTGGCAGCCAAAACGGAAGATAATTTATTGGATCGTTCGTTAGTCGCGACAAGTCCGGTAAATCCAAAGTTGCGATAAACGGTAATTGCTGATTAGGATCCCTAAAATTCTGGGTCACAAGACCAGTCCCAGGAGGAGGATATCCAGGATAACTTGGAATAGGTATCGCATTCGGGATATTGTATCCTCCTGGAAAACCAGGATTAACCGGACCGTACTGGGGTTGCTGAGGTTGTTGATAAGTGTACCCAGGATACGGTTGATACTGGTAAACAGGCTGTTGGACAGCAGGCCCGTATTGGTACTGTGCCTGGTACGGTTGATAAATGAATTGTGGTTGACTAGTGACAACCGTACTTAAACTAGGCTGTCCTACAGGCATCTGAACCGTAGTTTGAATCGTGGATCCAGACAATGGTAAAGATGTCTGAGGAGTAGTTGCAGAGATAGTAGAAACCAGAGCTGTCGATACTCCAGAAGTAAGTGTGGTGGAAGGAACAGATGTTGCGGTAGTTGCAGCAGTCGTTTGAGATGGAGTACTAGGTGCAATGGGCGACTGAGTAACTACCGAAGGTACAGAAGTTTGAACATTACACTGGACTGGTTGCTGGAGTGAACCAGAAACTAAGGGTTGTCCAGCTTGAGATGACAACTGTACACTTGGCTGCAATACATGTTGAACTTGCGATGGATCCCACACTATGTTCATTCCGGGGTATTGACCCATGACAGGTTGAGGATATTGAGATCCATAACCGGATTGAGGGTAGGATTGATAATTGAAAGGTACAGTTCCCGTACCTTGAACATAAGATTGACCTTGGGGTGGTTGATAACCTTGATTCGAGTACTGACCTTGAGGTAGATACCCTTGAGGTAAGTACTGATACTGGGGTTGACCTTGAGCTATAAATTGATACTGAGGTTGACCTTGGGGTACATATTGAGGCTGGGGTTGACCTTGACGAATGTATTGTACTATGGGTACATACTGTCCTTGAGGTTGCCCCCCAGACGCAATTTGTGTACCTTGAGGTTGCCCCCCAGGCGTTAATTGAGGCTACCCCCCAGGCGGTAACTGGCCACCTTGAGGTTGAGAACCAGGAACTGAACCTGACATCATGTAAATGTCTCCTACACCCAACGATTTATTACCATTGTTTCCAACTAATAACCCATGTTCAATGGGTTGAGGAGATGCTCCCGCAAAAGTACCAGAAAGTGACTGATACCCAGAGGGAACAGAAGGACCGTCGTACAAGAAAGATTCAGGAGATTGAGTGAACATGGACGACTGACCAGACATATTTACAGGAGTATATATACCTCCAGGCGGATAAGGAGTACGAGGTGGAGAAAAACTTGACCCTGAGTTGTCTAAATAATTAGTTAACGAAAGATACCAAGTAGTGCTTCTAGGAGGACTGTAAAAGATGGATTCACGCTCCCTTAGATCAATAGTAGGTTGATCTTCAAGGATAGAGACGCCAAATTCTTCTTCTGGAGCAAGTTCTTCAATAGCTATCAAACTAGCAGGAAGATTTTCGGTGATGCCTCTTTCTACCCTAGGTGAATCAGGAGCACTAGAAGTTGGAGTAACACGTTCAGATATTTCAGGTTCTTCGCCTATATCACTAGTAGATGAAAAACTACCAGCAAGCTCAGAAACTGCAACAGCTTCGGGATTATAACCTGTTTCTAGACCTTGGTAATCTGGATGGACTACCAATGACGACTCTCCTTCTTCAGGTGAACCTACTTTACTGCCACTAGGAGTTACAAGGACTTTCAAACCTTTGTAATGACCTAGGACGTCTTCAGGAGGTTTGCCCCGAAGTCTACGGGACTTCGTCAACAAATCGGACACGGTAACAATCTCAGGAGACTTGCCCCGAAGTCTACGGGACTATCTCGGTAATTCAGCCACAGTTAAAAACTTTTAAATACTGCACACGCAAACAAAGTAAAATCTCAAAGCAAACCGCCTAAAGTCTCTAAAGAACCAAAAAAATTCGAATCACATGCCTAAAGAATCTAGGGCGTCAAACCATACACAAACAGTAGCCTTCCGGACCGAAAACACTAGTTGGAGATGAAACCCAACATCGCCGAATTCAGTACAGAAGTGGTGGGTGGAACAGTTACCCCGGCAACCTGCTTAATGAATAGACCGGCACAAGTTCCTCCACTTTAACCGTCTCGAGTGAAGTGAACCCCCCGGAAAATCCAAGTGAGTCTAGCCGACGTCTGCTCCAGGTACAGTGGGATCTTCCCTCCACCGTCACCTCGGTAGAATCCTAAAGATAATGGTCACTAAGGTTACCAACAGCAACAAATATACTTGGGGGAACAATCTACGACCCGATAGCACGCAAGGGTAGAGTAACAAGCTCAATCCCCTTGCCGGCTCCTTGACAATAATCCAAGGTTTACCGACAAGTGACCCCAGGCTCCTCGACAATAATCCGAGGTTTACCGTTTGTAGTATGTGCATATCTAGCGTCTTTCCAAATGAAGGAGGACTGATCCCCTCACTGGTTCGGACACGGTCTCGTGCTTCTCCTTTAAGAGGAGCTTTCCCAGAGTACAAATGAAACAGTTGGATTTATCCTACCACAAGATGAGCTACTTGTTTGGTTTTACTGTCTTGGAGAGTTAATTACTCTCCTACTCCAAGTCACTAGCCTGATCTATATTGGTGTTTCAGAGCCCTAGTAAATAAAAGTTACTAAGTTGATTTTACTTTAAGCGTTAATTTTTATGGCTTTTCTTTAGGAAAAAGGTAGTGGAGATGAAACTGATGGTGTGTAGAATCGACTGAAATCCACTAAAAAGATGCACTTAGGATGATTTATACTAATTTTCTTTTTCAATGAATTCCCTAGCTAAGAGAGTTGGAGAATGCAAAATTGATATAAAGACAACTTTCTTGGCAATGAAAAGCAAAGAAACAAACTCTTTATCCTTTCCAAAGCATACAACACATGACCACTAATTACTTCACGAAAATTCCTTTTCTTTTCAAAAACTCAAATGCTACTAAAGCAAACTTTTCTTCAAAAGAGATTTTTTGTATTTTTCCCTATATTAGCAAAACATGTAAAACTTACTTTAACAGAAATCAAAGTTAAAAAATCTATGGCAATCAAATCAACTCAATTTCACACAAAAACAAATCCAAGAGAAATGCACCTAAAAGTAAATCTAATGAGGCAAAAAGCCTACCAAGTATGATTCCAGGATGTTTTACTCAGTCAAAATTTAACTAAGGACTAGTTAATGCAGAATCAAAAACCAGTCAAAAACAAAAATCAAAATCTTTTGTTCTTTTTCTTAAGAATAAAATTCAAAGTTCAATCAACAAACTTTTTCGAGATTCGGCAAAGAGACAACACAAAGGTAGGTTTCTCACAAGGGTGGATTCTATGAAAGGTCCGACTCCTAAGAAGACTGAAAAGACCAGGGAGATCCAAGGTTTTACAACTTCTAAAGCCAAAGTCACTACAGGACCAGTGCAAAAATCAAACCCTAGGGCAAAATCTCTATGAATTTCACTAAAACTCTTCACACTGATGAAACAAGCTTAGGTGAAGATTTATGATAGGTAACCAGTGGATCTGAGCAGCAAAAACAAATTAAAAACAAAATGTAAAAGGCAAAAAAGAAGAAAATTGAAATTTTCTCAATTTTGACAGGGTACGCAGGCAACCTGTTTGCACAAGTGCGTGTACGCTTTGTGCACAAAGCTGCAGTGCGTACAGGTACGCACTGTGCTTAACTCAGAGGGTGCGTACTGCTAGCAAAACTAAGAAAAACTCAAATCTAATTTAACCCTAAGCTAGCCCACCCAAATACACAGTCAAACAGCCAAAAACCAGAAAACAAATGACTTTTCTCAGATCAAAGTTTCACACAAAGGAAAAAATCATTCACATCAATGGAGTTCCCCAATCGAGTTGCCATTTTGTCATGCGGAAAGAGTCAATTTTGCGGACAAAACCGACCTCCCTAGAAGCTAAGGCTTTCTAGTGACAAACAAGACAAGTAAACACTACCTTTCTCTAAATATGCATTTAGAATACAAGTAATCAGGTGATTATAACATACCTTTAGTCGAACGCTTTGTAGTAGTCCAGCCTTGCCGATCCGGATGAGCTCCTCCTTCTCTTCGAAACCTGCATTCACTAACAAGACAAAAGATTACATAGCACCTGATAAACTTATAAAATAACACATATTCATCATACAGACCAAGGAGTATATGAAGCAAATCATGAATAACAATCTGTTGAGAAAAATGAGTTTATTTGTATTAAGTGGAAACAAAAGAAACCATTACAACCTGAGCCTTGGTGTTGTGCAGGTCCCTCCTAGGGTCCAGCAAGAGTTTTCCTTTACTTTGATCAGCTCACCCACTTCCAAATAAGGCTAGGAAAAGATGGGAATCTCTCCTCTCAAGCTCTATAAGGGAGTCCTAATTCCAGCAGCATCTACCCTTAGGAATGTTCAGCTTTCAACCTCTCCTCCCTCTGGCCCAATGCCTGTATTTATAGTGCTTTAGAGGAAGTTAATCAGGTCCACCATCAATGGGATAAGCCCCTCTTTGAATGGGATAGCTCCCCTCCTGATGGGATAAGTTCCTCTTTCATAGGGATACATGAACCATCTGGAGGCGCTCAATACACGTCAAACAAGCTTCTAGAATGCTCTAGAAATGACCACAAGTAAATTTTTTGAAGTGAAACTTGCGCCTTTTGACCTTTACAGGAGTACGCACCCACCCCTTTACAGACAGAGCGTACAAGTACGCAGGTATTGTGAACTTGGGGTGCGTACACGCAGGTAAGGCTAAGAGAAACTGCGTACCCAGAGATATATAGATTTTTAAAGACTTTCTCTCTTTCTTGGAGTTTGACATGAAGAGCAGAGGTATGAGACTTGCCAAGGAGGATAGTATGACAGTTGATGGAGCCATACTAACTGCAAATAGTCATGGTGACAAATTTTAGTGTAACAATTGATTAAGGCCCTACTTTGACAGGTCACTTCTTGTCGACATCAGCTCATTATCCAAGAAGTTGATCTAGGAACACCCCCTTCAGTACTTTGAAGCTTGCATGCCTCAATGGCAAGTTTCTCACTTCCGGCGATAGGTATACATCAATGACCTTCGACCGAAATATTTTGCGTAGTGTTCGACGCCAAGTCCTTTATTCACACCATGTGAATTGTACTGCAGTACCTTGAGGGTCATCATCATTATCGGTGATTCCTCTTGTTAACAGTTTACATCATTGACTGGTAATCAAGCGATGTCTTTCCATGTTCGACTTCAAAACATTTCTCACATGGATCGACTTGTACTTCGAGTGAAGATTGGACGAGATTGAAGACCCCAGATCTAGTTTCATCCATCCGGGCTGCGATATATATTCAGGAAAATAAAGACATTGAAATGTACAGCATTGCAGCACAGATAATCATCCTACCAAAAGGATGATGGCTCTATCAGAATCATCAGTAAACCATCAGACGATTATCTGTCCTATGTACATGAAAATGAATTTATAAAGCTGAGCATGGGAATGCCCGCCTCAGCTAGATCATGAAAAATAGTATGAAGATAATGTATTGTATTGTATCTTATTACAGGTCTCCTCCCAGCATTGAAAGAACTTCGGATCCTCCTAATAAAGCATTTCACCTGATAAACGGCCTCATACTTAAGGGGGCAATTGTTATAGACATTTTTGTGCCTTACAGCTCTAAGCATGAAATGTCCATAAACCAAGGGATCCTAAGGCCTTAAAAGTGTTGTTCCGACCCCTAAAGGAACAAGGTCAACAAATTACAGCTTCTCCCAGAAGTTCTCCACCAGAAACTGCTCAGAATCAGTCAAATAAGGATCATTTCAGCTGCTCCACTAGCTAGCTGCGTTGCATAGCACCCCAGTACACTAGAGAGGTGAGCTGCAGCGCACCTAAATGCACTACCAGGGTGCGTTGAGCGGGAAATGACAAATGGCAGTGTCATTCCGCGAGGTGGACAGACAATGGAAGCTTCCAGAATCTTCCCCAATGACACTTGCCTCACTGAGTTCGACCAAGGATGAGTAAGAGGCTCTCACTCTCCAAGTGGAAGCAAGAACTGACAGAGAGAAGGCACTAGTCAAATCATAAGCTGACTCATCCTCTTTGCATACATCTATATATGGATCCCTCATCCCAGAGATCCAGAGGCTGGAATTTTGTACATTGCAGAGAATTGCTGTTGGTTTTGAGATAGATATCAAAGTATTGGGTGATTTATGCTTTGTTGGAGGTGAAGAGGGGACTCCTTTGCTGGGAGGTTGATGTTGGATCAGGAATCATCGGTTGTAACTCCTCCTAGATCTTCTTGTTATATCAATAAAACTATTTGAGTTTCTCCTACATGCTTGTGTATCATTGATGTTTGTTACATTTGTATGTTTAGCTTAAATCTGATCCTAAGCTATTTATGAATATAAATCCATGTCTTTGTGTAGTTTTCTTCTTCTGTGATCTTACAGGAACTTGGTGAAGCTGAGCAAGTAAGGGAGCAGATAGATGGAAGTTGTCAAAGAGGAGAGAGATTGGATCAAAGGACTAGTGCAAGACACAGGTTGGTTCATCCTATTCCTCTTCGTTTATAGTTCATAAAGAAGAATATGAAAGTAGTTTTCTCTGTTTGTTTCTAAGGTCACTGTCACACCTTAGTGGGATAGGGTCGTTCTGAGTAGACACTTTTCCCGTTAACATGATGTTATTTTGATTAAAATAAATTTTATGATGCTTTGACACAACTCGCTTTTTCAATTTTTAAGAGTCGAGAAAAAGCTAAAGATGACTCTAGTCACCTTCGATTTTTAATGAGCCTGAAGTGAAAAGTGTTCAAATGGACCTTTTCTTTTAAGGAGTCTGAAAAGGAACAAAAGTGACTACTCTGGAAATCTAGATAGAGGGATTACCAAACCAATTGAAAAACTGTAGAATACTTTTTACGGTATGGCAATCAATCTTCCTGAATGTTGTGTTCAGTGCATTACGATTGATAAGGCGGCAGACACGGCTTCCTAGGGATAAAGGATGTAGCCTATTGTGGTCTCCCAATATATACTCGATGGTACATGGGAGCACAAGTCCATACTGGCACTTGTCGTCTCAAAGAGGAGGAATCACCCAACCTACGATGAAAGCGATAGTTACAAGGCTTTGCGATGCCAGAATACGTCTCTAGCCTAGACTTCTAAATGTTGTGCGTTAGGTTCCAAAGCGTTTTTATTTTCATTGAAGTTTATTTTACAGTTGATCTTTCTTAAGAAGTTTTCCTTTAAGGTTCACCGCGTGGTGTAGATATACGATTCCTAAATGTGCAATCTAAGATGATAAATAGTCATTTACTTTCTTTTTGCAATGAAAATCCTAGCTACTAAGGAAAAAGAGATGAAATTCTTTCAACACAGAGCAGAAAGCACACACTAGATGCACTTTTCCTAAATCAACTTTACCATGCAGTCTTAATGCAAATGCACATGCATGTATTTTTTTTCAGTTTCCTTAATGTCAGAATGACAAAAATAAAACAAAGTATAGATCTGAAAAATCTTCTTTCAAAGCGACAGTACTAACAATTTTCTCTTCAAAAAACGAAAGTAAATCCAAGACAACACTTTGCGATTTTGAATTTAAAATTGCTTTCGACACTTGAAATACTAATGGTCCAAATCAAATGCAATGGCAAAAGTGTAATTGACTATCTAAGAGAGGAATGCTTTGTGACACTCTTTTTCTTGACTGAAAACGACACTTGCGACACTTTCAAATCAAAAGACGACAGTTCGATTAAGCTACTATTTGCAAAGGAGAACTGTAAATGATGAAAAATACATAAAAACATTCACAATTCCTTCTGATGGAGGCTGAATAATGCAAAGGAGGATGGTTTCAACAGATATATACTGATCACAGACAGCAAAACTACTGAATAAAGCTGAAGACAATGAAGAAAAAACCAAAATCTGGAGGTAGAAACAGTCTTAGGCAATCATCGCACCTGTAACACAGGGAAACGGGGATGCATCTCACCTACAACACACAAGAGGTGCGATGCATCCAGGTTGCCAAGGAGAGACAGTGCAATGGTCCAGGGATGAGACTATGCTTAGTTTTCACTCACAATTTGCAGCTAAGTTCAGAGGTCTAAGCTTAGTTAATGATAGTCAGTAAACATAAAGTATAGGGCTGATCTAATGAGGTTATTTGAGCTACCACCAGGGCACTTAGGATGTTTGCAACCTAGATGTTCAGTTCATAAACCAACCCGGAGATTGACTAAAGCAACGTTCATCTACTTTTCAGTTGCATAGCAAAAGCAATTCGAAGGCTAACTGGCTTGACTTTAGGCTCCGTCTGTGGTTTATAAAGCAAACAATAGTAACAAAACAAACAAACTATTCACTCCCCAGTGGAGTCACCATTTTTTTATCGGGAAAACTAGTGTCCATTTAGAGCTGCTAGTCCCACTAATATAGGTAGCTATCTTAGAAACAAACAAACCAAAGTTAATTGTGTTTTCCTTTATGAGAGATAGATGAGAGAGAAGCAGAGAGTACCAACCTCAGTCTTTCGCTAGTCTCCTTGCTCGTTTCCTTTCTCCCTTGATAGAGATTTCGCCACTCCCTTCTCACTTGTCCTGCTTCAAAGAACACCTGTAGAGTCAAAGTAGCAAAATACCATCAAAGCATAGAGATCTATAACCATAAATATTGTAGGATCAGATGTACATCAACCATATAAATGCATACATAAACAAGATTTAGAGATATACAAGCATATGGAGGAAAACTCAAATAGATTTATTGATAGAAGTAGTAGAAGAGAGGATTACAACCAAGCTGTCTGATCCAGCATCATCCTCCCAGCATGAAAGCCCTCTTCACCTCATACAAAGCAATATCACCCAACAATGTCTTCAAAGAGAAACCAACAGCACTTCCTTGCAAATTACAAAATTCAAGTCTCTGGATCTCTTGGATGAGGGATCCATACATAGATGTTTACAGGAGAGTGAGTCAGCTTCTAGGATTTTTATTAGTTTCATTTCACTGATAGTTCTTGGTTCCACTTGGAGATTTCAGATCTCTTACTCATCCCTGGCCGAATCTAGAGAGGCAAGCCGCAAGTTTCATATGAGCAGTTTCTAGAAGATTCTTTGGGTTTCGACCTAGAAAACTGCTTCTGCCATTTGTTTGCTCTCTCTCATCACACCCTATAGAGGGGCTTTCCAGTATGCAGCACACCCCCCATGTGTAATAGGTGAGATGCATTGCACCCTATGCATGGAGAACTTTGTATGGTCCTGTTTTGACCAGTTCTTAGTAGTTTTTCATGGAGAACTTCTGGGAGATGATGTAATCAGCTGACCTTGTTCCTTTAGGGTATGAAACAACACTTTTAGGGGTTTAGGAGCCCTTGGTTTATGGAGATATGTGATTGGGGTTACAGTGCCCAAATATGTATATAATAGTGATGGACCATGAAACTGATCATACAAGCTAAAACCCATCCATACACACACCTAGTTCCATAAACATGACTTGAAAATATCCAAGATTGTCAACTAATTGTTGTAGCTCCACATCCTGCAAAGGAATCTACACATAAGCCAACAACCTACACTAACATCTGCAACCACCAAGGTAAGGTTTGCAACCAATGCACAAGTCAAGTACCATCTCACTGGCATAAACCCAGTACCTATACCAATGAACCATGTAGCAACTCATCCGGACCCACACACACCAGGGATCGTAAACCAATAAACCAATAAACCATGTACAAATCAATCATGTGCATAAACAGTCACATTCTACCAATTTTACATCAATACCAACCAACAATACACCAATGCAACTTGGTTGAAATTAATTCCAACCAACAACTGAACCATAATGCCAAAAAAATTCATAAAAATAAAAAACATGTGTTTCATTTTTAAAGGAAATTAATGAATGGAATGAAATTCTAAAAAAATTCAAGACTAAAATTTTGGGAAGGGGTTTCATTGTTTCATGTTATGGATTTACAATGTATAGTTAGCATCCATATTTAGTTTCTCTTTATGGCTGAGCATGGGTATGCTCAACCTAGGGATGTTATTATCAAGGTGTACACTTTATCATTTGAATTAATACTATTAATCTTTGTAGTATGTTGTAGCGGCTACAACCACCCTCCAAATTTATGCCTTAGCCTCATTTTGGAGCCTCCCTACCAACCTTTCACAACACAATGTCTCGTTTCGTCAAGTACACAAGCTTCAGTTTTTTTCTTGCACAAAGACAGCCTGTCGATCACAACGTGATGCATTCCCCTCACAGGTTGTTCACCTGGACTTGGTCTAGCTACAGGCTAAGCAGCTTCCCTAAGAATTTGCACATTTTTGGAGGGAGACTAGCCTTCCCTCCAGAAATTGTGCAATCCTTTTTGGCAGCCTATTGGGCTCAAGAACTGCATAATTCTGCCAGTCAGCACTACTAGTGAAAATTGTGCAATTTTTCCCAGTAGGGCTGCTCAGCCCAGAATTTGTGCAAATCTAGGCAGCAATCAGCTGCTCTACCTAGAAATTGTGCAAATCTCCTGGGAAGCCATCCCAGCTCCTAGCCTGGAATGTGCATTTTCCTCAGGCAATTGAGAAGATTCATAAATTAGTAGTCTGGTTGACTAGTTCCACCTAGGACCAAGGAAAATTGACTTGCATGCACGGCTTGATCTTTCCTAGAATAGAAAAAGGCATCATGCAAAAGTAATCCCAAGATTCAAGGAGCTATTTTTAGCAGTTGGAGGTTACATGCAAAGTTGTTTTAGAAACATTCCTCTCAGTGCGCTTTTTCCCAGATTTGTGGCATGCGAATCATGAGCCAAAACTTATTTATTTGACGCATCAAATCTCATTATTTCACATTGATCTTGGAGCTCTAACATCCCACTGAACATCCAAGACTCTTTGACAAATCCAGCTCAGCTATTCATGGGTATGTGACCTCAACTTGTCTTTTTCAGCATTTCTATCGCTATTTTTGTATTCTCTTGTTTGAGTGTTGTTTGTTTTATTTCTTTGAATGCTTGTTTTCATTGACATGTATACTCGCTTGTCCTAGCTCTATTTCAGTTTTCGTGGCTATCTCACTACTGTCGCATGCATGAAACTGTTTTACACGAACGTTAGCCGAATCAGCAAATTGCTTCACACACATTCATGTTGATCTATTTGTTGAATGTTTCATTCATGTTTTCATGCATTGTCAATCACTTCTGCTTTCACTTAGTTTCATCATGTATTCACTATCATATTTTCTTTTAGTTTCCCGTCGGCAAGTCGATCCAACCTTGGCCATTAGTTTCCCAGGTATGTGTTGTGTCATTCCCTGAATTTTCTTTGGTTTTCGCTAACAGATTTCTTGCCATGCATGTTTCTTGTCTCCATATCTTTTAGGTGTTCATCCATATCAATGGCTTCCAAGAGAATAGGATCACAAGACACAGATGAAAATGCAACTGGAGCAGTAGTTTTGCAATCGACCTCTAGTCTGCCAATCTATGAAGATACAAAGTTGTATCTAGACAAGGACATCAAACTAAAGTTGCAAGAGGTCAATGAAACATTTGCAGACACTTTTTGGGAAGACCTTGAAGACCTTCAAGTGTACATGAACATTCACAAATCTAACTTGTACCGAATTTCATACAGATATCCTGCATTCCCATGCGCAAACATGATACACTAAATCGTCTCTCACATTGATCCTGAGACGATGACCTTGAGAACTGTCAGTGGGGTGAAGCTTGTGACCTTCTAGGCATGAGATTATGATGAGATGTATCAGATGTCAGAGCCCATGACTATCATGAAGACTCCTTTCAGCTTACCCAATAGTAGTGCTAAATCCAGAGACATTCTGAAGAATTGGGTAAAGGAGCCAGCTCGATTCAGGTTGACACCCAACCAGATATACAAGACAAAGATACTAAGGAAGGCATCCCAATACTTGGTCATATTTTCTTGTCAACTATATGGCTAAGCAAGCATGGAAACCTTCCCACAAAGCTGGTTGGTTGCACTGGACCAAATGGCTACAGAAGGAAAACCATGTAACTGGTCCGACATACTGTCTCATCAGCTAAAGAATCAAGTAACGAAGGCTTGACAATCACCCGGAGGTATGCATGCAGAGATTTACATGTCTGCCTACATCTTAGATGTAGTCTGTGCCCGACAGGAGTTCTTGGGTTTGGAGTGGGCATGGTCACCGGAGGAAACTACTGTGAACACGCATTTCAAGTTGTTGTCCAAATGCAGCTTCAGAGGAGTAATCACACGGTTGTTCGATCATTTTTTCACCCCTATGTACAAGATGATATTTCAATAGGATCCACCCTACATGTCAAAGGAAACAATGGGGGCATTGATAAGCATTGCAGATTAGTATGCCTCACCATCTCACACTTTCATGCGAATTTTCAGTCCAGAGAAGCCTCCACATGTTCTTACGATGTTTGCCTTAGACGTACTTGTCATGTATGATGTATCATATCACATCTCGGCAGGATTGACAACTAGACTGCATCGGAAGAAGAAAGCACCTTGGCCCTCTCTTCCATTGCGGATTGGGTTATATAAGATCCAGAGTATTAAGAAAGCAGATGTCGAAGTAGAACTGATGAAGAAGTACCCATTCGACCTCTGATGCTACAATTTGTACGACCCACATTGCATTGTGAAGCATCACTGCATGAGAGTTTAGTTCAACTGGATCCACGGGGGATGTCATGGGGTCGAGGACCCATGTAGATATTGCTACAGTTTCTCCAGACCTAATGAACCAGTCGGCTTTGTTATGGAGTGGTTAGTGAAGAAACATCAAGTATCATTACGAAGAGCACCAGCAGTGAAAACAGAGGCAAGCATACCAGAGCACGACAAGGGTAAGAGGAAGATTGTCGATCGCATGGGGGAGGAGAAAATCTGCAAGTTTCGAGTAGATACACTAGTAGAACAAGCAGTTATGGCTATTGAGGGAAAGAGGCACCAGCACGACAAGTGAATTGCACGAAGGAAAAGGGATAAGAAGAGAATTGAAGAAGCAGAGAAGGAGTTGCATGAGTTGAGGGAGAAACTCAAAAAGGAACAAGAGTTGTGCAAACAGGAGAGTGAAGCACAGCAGCAGTAGATACAACAGGGGGCGCAAAATGTGAAAACAGATGAAGTAGTGCCCATACAAGTAGTTGATTCATATGAACAGCTGGCATCAGGTGAACAGGGTGAACCATCGTAGAGGAAAGACTTCACTCATGAGATAGAATAAGAACTTCAACAGTTGGATGCAGACATGGAGCAGCAGCAGTTGGAGCAGGACACTGACCTCATGCCTCACCATAAAGTGGTCGACTCACCCACTTCAATGAATCCATATGATGAGAAAGTCTCGAATGACCAAGGAGGCACTGAGATCCTTGGTGATCATCCAGAAGAAGAGATGCACAACATCTCTTTTGAATATTATCAACATAGAGTTGTGCAGTCTCATAGGGTATCCACTCCGGAGGATCAAATATCTCTTGCACAAGTTGAAGAACGAGTGATTGTGACTGATGTGCACAAACATCTAGTTGTCTTGGCCAATGCAGCAAGAGTGTATGCCAAAGCCACTAGCTCAAGTGTTCGCTTCGTAATAGCTAAGAATGAGCGAATGGCAAAGGAACTACAAATGGCCAAGCAAGGAGGAGACTTGGTGACAATGTCTACCCAAGCTGAACTAAAGAAGGAAATACTAGATGAAGTATTGTCCCTTGACACAATTATGCGAGCATTGTACTCCAACTTTGGTACTTTTCACAAGGCAATCGTGCATCTCAACAGATGGCAGCAGCAATGTGCTAGAAGAGCACATATCTTGATGAACGTGCATGTTGTTGTTGATGACATGGAAACATGGATGATGAAGTACAAGGGAGCCCCACTTCACTTTCCTAAGATGATGAGGGCCAATGCGGTTGAGCTGAAAGCACGTATCTGGAGTCAAATCCAGAACTATGATGAGCTACTACAACTCATCACTAGCATACAGGCTTCCCATGCACGAGTATTCAAGTTTTTGGATGTTGTGGTGCACACACATGCGATCCCATCAATCGAGACTCTCACCCATGAGAAGACAAAGAAGTAGGTCTGACTAAAACTTGACTCGTACTTCGACAAGTTAATGTGCATTCGCACTAGCCCAGACTTGCCTATCAGTGTAGAAATCATGCACAAGCATGTTGTTGGTTTGGCCACATTATACAATCATGTGCATGCTTTCATATGAGTTGGATAGAGGAGCTCGAGAATTGTACCCGAATGTTATGGAGGCAAGGGTCAAGTTTCAGACAGATGTCACCAGAAAACGCACGGAAACCATCAAGGACTATAGATCTTGGCATCGGTATGTTACTATCGATTAGCATGAAGATGTTGAGGAGATAGACTTCCATGGTTGTCTAAGTCAGAGTGATATCTAGTTTGGCTTTCTGAAGCCATTTTGTTCACATGGGTACATGTGCATTGTAATTTTAGGTCATGTCAAGTGTAAGTCAAGTGTCAATAGTGGATGTAACAGTCATACAGTAGGTGAAGAGTCATGAGGGTAGTTGAATGGTCATAAAGGGGAATGTCAAGGGTCACCCCACCCTTTGCTATAAATAGTCCCTCGTAACTCATTTTATAGTCTTTTGGTCAGCCAAGCTTTTGATAAGACTATCTTGGAGAGAGCTTGGATAGTATTGTAATGCACCTTGGCTTCTCCACTGCATGGAGCTAGTTCATATCTTTGGAGGAGAAGGTGGATATGGTTGTAACGTTCCATTGTTGGGGCTAGTGGGTTTACATGGATGTATTGTATGATTGGAAATTACACTTATTTATATAATAAGAGCCAACACGTTTTCATGGATATGTTGTTATTGTAGTTGGACTATTCCAGTTGTTGTAGCGATGTATGTTGTTTAACTTAAGTAGTTGTGTATGAACTATTGTGTATGCAATTGTATGAATCTTGTTGCATATGTGTTGTTGGTTTAACCATCACTTTGGATTTCCAGCTGACTTGCTTTCTAGCTTGTGATGCATCTTCGCTTGTGTGTTCCCTTCCCATCTGAGTACTGTTACAGGTTGCCAAGGGGTGCACTCATCTCGAACCACCTGTGTTAGAACCTCTCATGCACCTTCCTTGACTCACTGTAGCGGTCACTCCCTTTCTACCAACAGACTTATCTTAATTTCCTTTGTGTGAAATCTTGGTCAAGGCATTACCATACGACCTACTACTACGACTCCTACACCAAATGATCTGAGGTATAATTGGGACTTCTTACCAGGGGGATCCCCTTGACATGTTGGTGGGTCCAGCACCGTCAACATTTCTGGTGCTAGAAGGAGGGCTAGATGACAAGATGTGTCCACTCACCTAGTTTTGAACCTTTGCATACCTTTCATGGATTGTTTCATTCTTCTCCCTCCACGATGTTTTTCAAATCGTGAAGATGTCCCCATCACACGGGAGTTTTTCAATCTCTTGTCCACTTAAACATATGATCGTGAAGGTGAAGTGGCCTGGATTGAGTACTTACGTGACTTTCTTCCCATGCTTCATGAGGAAGATGGGTGTTCTGATGAACATGCCAGCTTTTTGGTTACACACACTCTTTGTGAATCTCCACGTCATTGGCTGCTCAGCCTACCGGCTGACAGCGTGCACTCACTTGAGCACTTTTGTGATCTCATTCAAGACACTTTCTATCATTTTGATCCAGACCATATTGACCAAAAACTATTACAGTAATGGAAGGCTCCACATGAATCGGTTATATATTTTTTGCAACGCTTCTGTGACTTGCAGTTTCAAGCTCCCAGGAGCTAGAGGAAGTTTTCCTACCTTTGGGACCAGTTCGATTATTTCCTTAAGAAATTTGGCTGTCCCAAGATGAAGCTTGATATCAAGCCTCACTCAACATTATTTAGTTAGGGAGCTGCGCAATATCATGTGGATGTGGTCACTCTCTCAACTAACTATCTGCCTTCCCCTCATTCAATAGCTACACCACTACCAAGTGATGTTGAGGATCATGCTCACACACTTGTTCAGCTTTCACATCCTCCCAACATCACTTCACTCAATTTTCGTGTAGATTTGGTTGTGAATTCTTCGAATTCTCATATGCATTCTGTTATACAACCTCTGTCTTCACTCAGGTGTTCCTCTGGATGATATTGTCTTGTGTTCGTCCATTCCAGACTCTTCACTTGTTGTGAACGAGGAAAAAACCACTTACGGAGTTGGTGTTACACAATCAACATGTGTTGTCATTCATGAAGAGTATGAGTGGGAAGTTAAGCATCAACACTCGGCGAAGGATGACTCCCTTCCATCCAAGCCCCCTCTGTTCTATCCTAACATCTTTATTGAACCCGCCATCCATGATTTCGAATGTTTGTCTTCATCCACGAATGCACCCATTGTTGATCACTTGTAGGACTCACCAGATGTTGGCCCATGATTTGAAAATGGAGAGGATAAGTTATTCATTGAAAATCCACTTGATCTTTCATCTTTCTTTTCTTAAAATAGAGAGGATGAGTTTTTTGGCTTTTAATCTACCCCTCTATTTGATTGATCTGATCATGATGATGCCAATGAATTCATTGATTTTCTAATTGTGGCAGTCACGATCCATTTGTCTATCATCCTTCCTCTATATGAAGAACTTTTTACTTTTGGTACATGATAAGTCGATGGAAAATATGTACTATTCGAAGTGAACCTTGGTGAAAACACAACGCTTGTGCGCTAACTAGTGTCACTTTCTCTAGTCAGTTGTTTTTGGTTTAACCCTTGTCAGCTCAGTCAAGTAGAGTAAGGTGAGGGGAAAAAATATTAACAGGCACGTCAGAGATACAATAAACTACTTCTCTATTGGAACAACCTCTTCTGCTCTCAATAAGCCAAGATCCCTCTTCTGCCTCTGAAATGATTAAGTGTTATGCACAGTGAAAAATAAAAAATGAAAAAATGAAAGTAAAAATATTTCAAAATGAAAAATGAATAAGGCAAAAGAAGAGAAAGGCTTCCTATGTAGGGAGGTGATGCAAGTAACTCCGCAGGGGTACCGACTAGGCTTGCTAGTAGCAGAGCCATGCTTGTGTTCCTATGTGACTCCATTGGGGTACTATCCAGGCGTGCTGGCAGCGGAGCAACACCAAAGATGAAACTAAGACTCTGATGACTATACTGCTTTTGCACCAATATACCCCTCAACCCCAATCGAAACAATTGTGTTTCCTTGGTTTGGAATGAGTGTCAATCGACCAAGATCTTGAAAGATGCTACATCTTACAGTCAAGATAGTGTGAAGCCAAGTTCTACCAGTGTGTCGCCATGTGTTGTAACGGCTACAACCACCCTCCAAAATTTTTCCTTAGCCTTGTTTTGTAGCCTCCCTACCAACCCTTCATAGCACCTTGTCTTGCTTCGTCAAGTACACAAGCTTCAGTGTTTTCTTGCACAAAGAAAGCATGTCGATCACAGCTTGATGCATTCCCCTCACAGGCTGTTCACCCGGACTTGGTCTAGCTAAAAGTTGAATAGCTTCCACAAGAAATTGCACATTTCTGGAGGGAAACCAGCCTTCCATCCAAAAGTTGCACAATCCTTTCTGGCAACTTGATGAGATCCAGAATTGCACAATTCTACTAGTCAGCACTCCTAGTGAAAATTGCGCAATTTTCCCAGTAAGGTTGCTCAACCCAGAATTTTCACAAACCTTGGGCAACAGTCGGCTTCTCTACCCATAAATTTCACAAATCTTCTAGGTAGCCAACCCAACTCCCAGCCATAAATGCGCATTTTCCTCAAGCAGTTGAGAAGATTCATGCATGAGCAGTCTAGTTGACCAATTCCACCATGGACCAAGGAAACTTGAGTTGCAAGCATGGCTTTCCTTTTCCTAGAATAGAAAAATGCATCATGAGAAAGGCATCCCATGATTCAGGGGGCTATTTTTAACAATTGGAGGTTACATGCAAAGTTGTTTTAGAAACTTTCCTCCAAGTGTCACTTTTTCCTAGATTTGTGGCATGCGTGTCATGAGCCCAAACTTATTTATTCGATGCATCATAGCTCATTCTTACTCTCCAAAAATGTGCATTTATACCTAGCATTGTCCTCTGAGACTATTTTGTGCATTTCTGATGGACAGTGACTGTTGGCCCAGAAAATTGCACAATGCAGTCCCTAAGCCTGCAGTCACTCCCAACTAGAATTGCACATTGCCCAATCCCAGCAGCCAGCAGCTAGTCTGGATTGCACATTGTGCAAGTCCAACAGTCAATATTACCTCCCAGATAGCCCAGACTACCTTTTGCATAGTTCTAGCAACCAATCACCCAACCTCCCTGAAGAAATTATGCAATCTTGCCCACTAGTTTCCCAGGTATGTGCTGTGTCATTCCCCAAATTGTCTTTGGTTTTCGCTAACATATTTCTTTCCATGCATGTTTCTTATATCCAGATCTTTCAAGTGTTCATCTGTCTCAATGGCTTCCAAGAGAACATGATCACAGGACACTAATGGAAATGCAGTTGGAGCAACAGTTGAGCAAGTGTCCTCTAGTCTGCCGATCTATGAAGATACAAAGTTGTATCTAGACAAGGACATCAAATTGAAGTGGCAAGAGGTTAATGAAACATTTGCAGGAATTTTTGGGGAAGACCACGAAGACCATCAAGTGTACGTGAACATTCACAAGTCTGGCGTGTACCGGATTGCATGTAGATATCTCGTGTTCCCATGCGCGAACATGATACACTAGATTGTCTCTCACACTAATCCCGAGACGATGTCCATGAGCAGTGTCAGTGGGATGAAGCTTGCAACCTTCTGGGCACAATATTATGATGAGATGTATCAGATATCAGAGCCATGACTATCATGAAGACTCCTTTCAGCTTACCCAACAGCAATGCTAACTCCATAGACATTCTGAAGAATTGGGTAAAGGAGCCAGCTCGATTCAGGTTGACACCCAACTAGATCTATGAGATAAAGATATTCATGAAGGCGTCCCAATACTTGGTCATATTTTCTTGTCGACTATATGGCCAAGCAAGCACAGAAACCTTCCCACAGAGTTGGGTGGTTGCACTGGACCAATTGACGAGAGAAGGAAAACCATGTAACTGGTCTGGAATATTGGGACATTAGCTAAAGGATCAAGTAATGAAGGCTCGACAGTCACCCGTAGGTATGCATGTAGAGATTTACATGTCCGCCTACATCTTAGATGCAGTCAGTGCCCAACAAGAGTTCCTGGGTTTGGAGTGGGCATGGTCACTTGCAGAAACTGTTGTGAACACGTATTTCAAGTTGTTGTCCGAATGCAGCTTCAAAGGAGTAATCACATGGTTGTCTAATCATTTTTTCAACCCTATGTACAAGATGATATTCAAACAGAATCCACCCTGCATGTCAAAGGAAGCAATGGATGCATTGATAGGCATTGCAGATTGGTATGCCTCACCGTCTAGAACTTTCACCTAAATGTTCAGTGCGGAGATGCCTCTGCATGTTCTTTCGAAATTTTCCTTGGACGTACTTGTCATGCAGGAAGTAGCATATCACATCTCGGCTAGATTGACATCTAGACTGCATCGGTAGAAGAAGGCACCTTGGACCACTCTTCCTTTGTGGATTGGGTTATATGAGATCTGGAGTATCAAGCAAGAGGATGTCGAAGCAGAACTGATGAAGAAGTACCCATTTAACCTCTGAAGCTACAATCCATATGATCCACATTGCAATGTGAAGGATCACTGCATGAGATTTCAGTTCAACTAGATCCACGAGGCATGTCATTGGGTCAAGGAGGACCCATGGAGATATTGCTATAGTTTCTCCAGACCCAATGAACCAGTCGGATTCACTGTGGAGTGGTTAGCGAAGCAGCATTATAGAGAACAGCAGTAGTAGTAGTAGTGGTAGCAAAGGCAAGCATACCAGTGTGGGACAAGGGTAAGAGGAAGATCGTCGATCGCATGGAGGAGGAGGAAAGTTGCAAGTTTCGAGCAGATCCACTTGTAGAAAAAGCAACTATGGTTATTGAGGCAAAGAGGCACCAGCGCGACAAGCGAATCACGTGAAGGCAGAGGGATAAGAAGAGAATGGAATAAGTAGAGAAGGAGTTGCATGAGCTGAGGGAGTAACTCCGAAAGGAACAAGAGTTGCGCAAATAGAAGAGGGAATCGCAATAGTAGCAGATATATCAGGGGGTGCAACATGTGAGAATAGACGAAGTAGCACCCGTACAAGTAGTTGATTCATCTGAATAGTTAGCATCAGGTGAACAAGGTGAACCATCGTAAGGGCAAGACTTCGCTCAAGATATAGAACAAGCACTTCAATAGTTGGATGCAGACATGGAGCAATAGGAGTTGGAATAGGACACCAACCTCATGCCTCACCATAAAGAGATCAACTCACCCACTTCAAGCATCTAGATGATGAGAAAGTCTTGAATCACCAAGAAGGCACTGAGATCCTTGGTGATCAGTCAGAAGAAAAGATGCACAACATCTCATTCGGTGAATCTCAAGATAGAGTTGTGCAGTCTCACAGAGTATCAACTCTAGAAGATCAAACATATCCTGCGCAAGTTGAAGAACAAGTGATCATGAATGATGTTCACAAACATCTAACTGCCTTGGCTGATGCAACCAGAATGCATGTTGAAGCCACTAGATCAAGTGTTCGCTTCCTAATAGCTGAGAATGAGTGAATGGAAAAAGAACTACAAACATCCACGCAAGGAGGAGACTTGGTGACAATGTCCACCTGAACTATACTAAAGAAGGAAATACTAGATGAAGTATTGTCCCTTGACACAGTTATGCGAGCATTGTACTCCAAGTTTGGTACCGTGCACAAGGTAGTCGTCCATCTCAACAGATGGCAGCAGCGATGTGCTAAAAGAGCATGTATATTGATGAACGTGCATGCTTCTGTTGATGACATGCAAACATGGATGATGAAGTACAACAGAGCCCCACTTCACTTGCCTAAGATGATGAGGGCTAATGCGGTTGAGCTGAAAACGCATATCCAAAGTCAGATCTGAAACTATGATGAGCTCCCGCAACTCATCACTAGCATACAAGCTTCCCATGCACGATTATTCAAGAGTTTGGATGTTGTGGTGCACACACATGTGATCCAATCAATCAAGACTCTCACCCAGGCGAAGACAAAGAAGAAGGTATGACAAGAGCTTGACTCGTACTTCAACGAGTTGATGTGCATTGCCACCAACCCAGACTTTCCTATTAGTGTAAACATCATGCACAAGTATGTTGTTGGTCTGGCCACATTGAAGACAATGATGTGCATGCTTTCAGACGAGTAGGATAGAGGAGCCTGAGCAATGTACCTGGATGCTATGGAGGAAAGGGTTAGGTTTCAGACAAATGTCACCACAGAACACACAGACACCATTGAGGACTACAGATATTGCCATCAGTATGTTACTGTCGATTAGCATGAAGATGTTGAGGAGTTAGACTTCCATGGTTGTCTAAGTTAGAGCGATGTGTAGTTTGGCTTGCTCAAGCCATTTTGTTCACATGGGTACATGTGCATTGTAATGTTAAGTCATGTCAATAGTAATTCAAGTGTCAATAGTGGATGTAACAATCATAGAGTAGGTGAAGAGTCATGAGGGTATTTGAATGGTCACAAAGGGGAATGTCAAGGGTCACCCCACACTTTTCTATAAATAGTCCCGCATAACTCATTGTATAGGCTTTTGGTTAGCCAAACTTCTAATAAGACTATGGTTCGGAGCTGATTTAACCAAACGAATCCCAGTACAACTGGCCCTTTCGGCAATAGTCTGCGGAGCGTAGACTGAGGTCTCAACCGAAGTAGTATGGGAGGGTGCTAGAACCAGGTTTCCACACCCTGGAGATGTCTGATGAGTTCAAGTGGTCTGCGGTTTGACCCTGCGCGCAAGTCGATACGCGCACTTTCCCTTACCTCGCCGCCTGATATACTTCTTTCATGCAGCCCTACCGAGGGTTTGAACATCCCGCTCTGTGTTAGTACCCAAGGCCTCAATGTTATTCCAACATTAGTTAATTAACTTTGCCTACCTGAGTGCTTTAAGTATACTTCACAATATAAACCATTCATATAGGTGCACGCAGTAAATAAATAATATATTTGCAAATCATATCAAACATGCATTAGCCCGAGAACAGATACATGGAATTATGATAAAACTTCTCTTTATTAATTCCTTCCTTGGTTACAAAATCGACTCCACCCTACGCACTCAGCTGCAGGGGTCCGCGGACTCAGTTGTGGACTACTAGGCCTCTGCGCACTTAGCTGCAGAGCCTTCTCCTACTCTACGACCTAAAGACACACTTTACACTTGTGACTCAATCACTTAGACTTGTTACTCTTTTCTACCCTTATTCTTCTTTTACACTTAGAGCCTCACTCTATTTATACAATCCCATGGTCCACGGACCATGGGTAGGTCTATTACATTACAAAAATAGGGCGGACAACACTGTGACTCTATCATACTTTCACGCCCTGCGCTCGTAATTCACGGAGCTTTACAACAAAATTCGGTCAAAACTTGGGCTTTGAGCCTGAAAACATGACTCAGGGGGATTCCATGCCAAACATATAATAATAGCCAGCATGTTTTCATTCATATGTTGTTATTGTAGTTGGACTTTTATGGTTGTTGTAGCAATGTATGTTGTTTAACTTACGTAGTTGTGTATGAACTGGTTTGTATGCAATTGTATGAATCTTGTTGTAGATGTGTTGTTGGTTTAACCATCACTTTGGATTGCCAACTGACTTGCTTTCCATCTTGTGATGCAACTTTGCTTGTGTGTTCCCTTCCCATCCGAGTACTGTTACAGGTTGCCAAGGGGCGCACTCATATCAACCCACCTGTGTTATAACCTCTCATGCACCTTCCTTGACTCACTGTAGCGGTCACACCCTTGCTACCAACAAAGTTATCTTACTTGCCTCTGTGTGAAATCGTGGTCAAAGCATTACGATACGACCCACTGTTAGGGCTCCTACACCAAATGGTCTGAAGTCTAATTGGGACTTCTTAGTAGGAAGATCCCCTTGACATGTTGGTGGGTCCAGCACTGTCAACACAGTTGTAGCTCTTGCTATCACTCAAAACTTTTCCTTAGAAGATTTGGAAGAAGGGAACGCTTTGAGGTAACCACAAACCAACTTTTAAGCATAGGCTCTAGCCAACCTATGGCTTAGGGAGGGATCTCTCTATATAATTTAGCTATGTTTGCTTAGATATTAGGCTAGTTCTAGAGTTGAGGGGGGTTTTTGATTTGTATGAAGATTTGGTGGTGGAATCCTTAAAACAGGAAGATAGGTCGATGCCTTTAGGCCATTGGGCAATGGAGTCAAAGAAAGGCCAACAAAGTTGGAGTTAACTCACTAAAGGGAATGTTCAAGGGGCAAGATGGTAGAGTGAAGTACAAATCCTTGGACTAAGTGGTGAAATGAGTCTTAACGGAGGTGAGAGGGAAATCAAGAATCCTCATACCGATGCTAAGATGGGGGAACAATAGTAAATCATGAGTAAAGGGCAATTAAAAATCCTTTACTATAGACCAAAGGAGAAACTACGGAAGCTAAGGAGCAGTTAAGAATTCCCTAGCTAAGATAGTTTAAGAGAAAACATTAAGAATGTATAACAGTAAGACAGAGTGTAGTTAAGAAAATTCTGAAATAATATTCAAGTTAAAACATTCAGACTTCTGAAACATTTAATATTATGAAACAACTTTAAGAGAGATAAAATAACACAAGAAAATTACTCATTTGTACTCTGCTTTACACATGAATCCCTTGAAATATCTGATCTTTATTCATCAATCCAGCATGCTAGCCTAGTCAGTGATACAAAAGCTTTACAGTCTATAAACAGAATTCTATTGAAAGTATAAGAATCCACCCCTACATACTTCGATTTATGAAGTATTTATACAAAAAAAAATTACAAAATATCCCAAACTAACTTGGGAATTAATCTATGAAATTCCAAATATCTTCTCACAAGAAGATAGATACAGATATTGAACTGTTTTTTTGTTGTCCCTTTTATTGTGGTTTAGCTGGAAGTTTAAGGTTGTTATGCTCTGTGCTGGCCAAAGGCTAATGTCTTCTATACTGATACTCTTTGACACGGATACTCTTTGACCCCGTAACCTTTGACTCTGATGCCCTTTTACCTCGTTGAATGTGTGTTTGACTTTTAACTGTGTTCTACTATAGTAAGTCAATTAAGTTTTCCCATTCTTGTTCTGTTGGTAACCGGATACTCGGCATTCTCCGGTAAGTTTCATCTACCTCAGTGTATTTGGAAAATGAAGGATTATTTACAAGTGGATTTTTTACCTCATGCTGGAGGTAAAATATATTTTCAAAAGCATTGTACAGTACCTTTCCTGTTAGTACTCCTAAAACCTGTGAAGTAGCCACTTGTTGTCTTGCTACATCCCTGATTTTGTCATTGTAATCTCCTTGTTCCATAAGTTTATCATGAATGACTAAGGGATTAGGTAATCCCTTTTCCTTTAGTTTATCAAACTTAGCCATGAATTTGTCAACGGCTACTTGCATTTCCTTGCTCTTTTCCTTTAACTTATGCATAAGGTCCCTCTTGGTGAGGACCTTCTTTACCTCCAGAATAATAGTAGTCCTGTCTTCAATTTCTATTTCCTGTAGTTGGTACTTATTCTTTGAATTTAAGAACTGGATGAGCCTGTAAGCATCTCTAGGTCTGTTTCCTAATTCTATATTCACTTTCTCAATAGCCTCTGTTATTAATCTTATGAGATCAATCTACTGGAATATGACCTGTATGGATGGCCAAATATCATTGACAGAGTCAATGATATTGGCCCACAGTTTTTCCTTGGCTTCCCCATGTGGCTCCTTTAGTATCAAGTCTCTTTCCATTAACTTGAGCTTTTCCTTTATCCTTTCATCCTTTTGTTGCTCCTCTTTCTGCATAATCTTGGCAAGCTTATAATCTGTTTCTAAGCTAGCCACCTATTCCTTTAACTTGTTTATCTCGTTTGTCTGAATAGACATTTCTTCCATGGCATGAACAAGCTTAGCTACTTCATCTATTGTTGTACCTGCTACCATTGTAGAAGCTGCTGATGTAGATGTGGCACTAGTGATGGGCAAGGCAGTGACTATAGGAGTTTTTGGAGCCAATGTGGCTGGTACTGCAATAGTCACTGTAGGGATTATAGTTGCTATTGTGGTCCCTACTTCACCTTGATTCAATTGGATTAAGGCATCCAATTCCTTCTCTGTGCTCCTCAACTAATCATTCAGCTTGAGGACTAAATCCATTAAGTCCTCATGCTGAGTTTGATATTGTAACACCTCCTGTGTTTGTGGATGATGCAAGCAGGGTATCTTTAGTTGCTTCTTCAGTGAAGCAATGTCCTTGTTATTTTGTTTCATTAACTCCTCTGTTGCTTTGATATATTTGGGATCATGTCCCATCTCTATGATCAAGTCTTCCAAAGACTTGATTCTGTTATCCTTGGCTTGTGATGAAGCTTGTTCAAGCTGATACTGAGCTGAGATGTTATTCAGGGAACTTTGCAGTTGATGAACAGTTATGGACTTCCCTGTCAGGGTTGAGTAGATCATTTCTCCAACCTCCTTGTGAAAATCTATTTGGTCCACAAGGTGAATATCCCTGGCCAACACCTAAAAATCAACTTTCTTATAATCAGTGGGTGCACTTGGTTGCTACACATTTGGTTGAATGAAGGACACCTGCATATTCCCCTCTTTGATGTCAAAGGTTGACATCAATCTACTCTGATCTTGAGTAGAAAGTTTGAAAATCTGAGCATATGTCTCATCTTTCAACCATTCATTCCTCATTTTTATCTCTTTGAATCTGTCTTTAATACTTTTATCCTAGTCTGCTAGCCTGCTAAAGGATGAGGCCTCTACACTCATTTGTCTCTGTATCATCTGGGTTCCTGAGGATGATGGGGGTTGTGTTTCCTCTAAAGGAACAATACCTTTACTCCTTTCTGGCTTAGAATCAATTATTTCAACTGAGCCATCAGTGTGTTCCTACTTTGACACAGGATTAAGTCTAGGCCTTTTGCTTTGGCCTCTTTCATATTGAACATTGAAGGCTTGTGTCTCTGAACTTGATCCTTCCTCCCCACCCCTTTTGGGATTTTTCTCCTCATTCGAAGGGGTCTGCATGATAGGGGAAGTGCTCATTGTCCCTTCCTGAGGTGGTACTTCCAGAAATGAATTTTCGTCAAGTTGCTTTTCTAAATCTAATAATGTTTTTTCCACAACAACTTCAGTATTGTCCGTATCCTCTAAAGTTTTTTCCAACCATTGCAATTGGTTAGCATACTTTTCTATCTCGGGGATGCGATGATGGATATAGGGAGCCATCTTGTTTTTCTGCCTTCTTTTGCAGATGAAATCCAAGGGATCATATCTCAATATGAAGCTTGTTTTTAATTTTAATCTCTGAAGGATCAACTCTGCCTCCTTTTTTTCTTCTCTGCTATTACAAATAAAAGGACCCAATTGGTCTTTGATCTCTAGCTGGGCTTTCTTTTTGCCCGAGACAAAGTTTACCTCATCTGAATTTATTATCTGCCTATAGTACTCCAGGGAAAATAACCTCATTGGGAGGTATTTGGGTAGTTTGTATGGGGCAAGATGGCACCCATAAATCCTTATTTCAGTGTGGTTCTGGTACAAGTACCAATCTCCCACCTGATGATTGATGTTTAGATGAAGGACTCTCCTGATCTCAGAACTAATTCTTGGTGGAGGGGTTCCACTGAGCATGGTCATCACAAGATGGACAAAGGAATATATGAATAGGAGGAATATTGATGAGTCAATGGGGTCCAGAAGATGACTGATCTTGGTTGGCCCTTGGTGTCAAACTTTTGCAAGGTAAGTGGGAATTTATCTGCTTGGAAGTAGAGGAACATGTGGTATAGTACTGAGGAGTACCTGAAAACCCTTTTGTTTCCCATTCTTGTGAACTGCTCATGCATTTTTTCAGCTATGAATGAGGCAAAGCCATAAATAGTTGCAGGAGGTTGTCTTGGGGTATAGATGGGCATGAAAGCCAGGATGATTTCATCAATCTACTCACTTGTGGAGTAACCCAAAACACAAGATATCATGGATACAATATTTCGGCCCCAAGGAGAAAATATAGTTGCTACATATGGAGGGGGGTATTTGGGAGTATACTTCTCTTCTATGATGAATGTTTGGATCAATTGGGCCAATCTTGAAAAGTTGAGTTTGGGATATAAGTCTAACGGGTCTCCAATTGAGAGGGGAGTTAGGTTTGGCCCTAGTTGGAGCTGCAGAATCTCATTGATGGACTCAACAGTGATGGTGAAAAGGACTTTTTGGTCATGAGACATGATGGTTTTGTGACTGGGGATGTAGCAAGCATAGCACATATGTACAATTTCAAGAAAAATGTGGACTTGGGAGAACTGGTACTTGGGAAAATTTGACTCCTAAAGGCCAATTTCATCAGGATGGTTCATGAACTTGTCCCTACTTTGGCAATGTATTGTGAGCAGGAGCTCTATGACAGTGGTATCTTTTATATGGAAATCTCTATTAGCTAAGGGAAGGTGTTCCATGTCCAAATGGGGCATGGAGATGGGTCTCACATTCAATGTAGTAGGGATAGCCATAATTTGGTTCTTGTGGATTCGAATTAGGCTTGCTCAAGGTTGAATTGGGGTTTTCAGAGGTAGTTTGGTAGTTTCAGGGTTTGAGTATTAAACAAGGTGCAGTATGGAGTCTATTAGAGTAATTTAAGTTAAGTTTTGAGTTTAACAAAATACTCAATGACTGGTATAACTTGAAATTGACAGTGCACTTGGTGAATTCAGGTTTAGATACCTGAAACTGAGACAAATTGACTTTGAGCAAGATAACTGGTATCTGCAATTGGTCGAAGGGTGCTTATGGAGGCTGCACGGTTGACTGGGTGGTCTATGGCGTTCTCTAGAGTAAAATTTGCATGTGGGTTGACCGCTTCGATGTTTTGTAGGTGTCATGCATGCGTACAGAAGCTTGTAGGTGAAAATTCAGCGAAAAAAACATTTTTGGGGATTTTTGGCTTTTATATGGAAAAAATGTTTTTTGGCGGGTATGGGTCAATAGTGACTGATTTTTCGCGTATCAGGGAGGCGGTAAGTGGTTAATTTCACACTGCTTATGGGCGTCGGGTGGTCTTTGGGAGGGGCCTCCCGATTCCACTCAGCAACTGACACGTCGCCAGGGCAGTCTCGTGGAAAACAACATTTTCAGGCATGCATCATCCAGCGGATGATCCCACCTGAAATGGTTTCTGGGGCGTTGGATCTGGGCCTTCAGATCAGACGGTGGTCAGGGCACAATTGCACATGGAGGTTAATGGGGGGCCCAACGGGCACTTTAAATATGGCAATATCGAGATTAATGGTGGATTAAGGCGGGATTAGGCCATCGGGGTTGTTAGCGGAGGGTTTAATCAAGGTTTTGCCTAACTTAATCACAGATCAATTAGTTAGTGGGTTTCACTCTGGTTTGATGTATCTTATAGTTTATATTTAATCTAGGGTATAAGGATAAGTTTATAGGAAATTAATATATAAAAGAAAAGGGTTATTAATGGGAATTAATATATAATAGTTAGAAGTTAATATGAAAACATTGGAAATGAATAGCGCTAAGCATAATGTATTTTCTGTGATTTGTTCGTTTTTCGCATATATGCATTATAACTTAGGCTAAAGTGTTTTTGTGGGGTTTTTATATGAAAGGGTAATTTACATGGGGGTGATCACTTTCGCTAGGCAAATAATGTTTTAACCTTAAGAAAAGGGGTTTTATTATGGAAATGAATGAAATGAAGGGGGGATGAAGATTTATGAGGGGAATTTGGTATTTTGTATCCATAAGTCATTGAGCCGAGGATCTGGTCCCTCTAGAAGTCATACAAATACTCTAAGCCCCTTTGACTTAGATTTTTTTAGTACTTAGAACTTTGTTATGGGAAATTAGTTAAGTAGATAGGTAAAATGAATGGGGGAAGTTAATCAATTGACCTTGAAATCCATCTTCATGCTTGATTGACCATTTACATTTGAAACCTATGATGAGATGATAAATATGATTTTTGCCCTATCATCATATTTCTACAACCTTTCTTCTACTTACCCATTTACTTGTCCTGCCATTTTTTCTTCAATTTATTAGGGTGCATTTAGACTAGCAAACCCTTATCAAAAAATTTTCTTTTCTTTTCACAAAGAAAACTATGTAATTCTATCACTATATCATCCAAGGGCTCAGATTAAACTAATGGGCTCCTTTTATTTTACTCTACCTAATCTAATGATCTGGAAAGATTAAACAGTTTGGTCAGATTTTATTCTCTAACTATCAACATGAAATTTAAAGCATGGCATAATCAAGATTAAATAGTTTGATTACCCTAGATTGTGCCATGAATTACAAGCTGCACACAATCATTATTTTTCATAAAGTAAATAGTAATGGCATTTAGACTTGCACACTTTCATGGTCTCTTTTTTTTTGGGGGTTCATATTTTTAACTTTTTTGGACCTTTTTCTTTATTCTTTTTGTCCTTTAATTTTTCTTTTAGGACATACCCTCTTTTCATTTTTTATCTTTCAATATGGAAAACATTTGCAGAAAGCAAAGGTATGTACATATTACAAGGCTTAACCTTAGCCATTAAAAATTATGACTCCTATTGGTATAGGAACCTAACAGTGGCTCCACTTGGGCATGGCATTTCCTTGTGAAATGTCAAGAACTTTGAGATCAATAGCCTTGGAATTTTGACTTCAGTTACCTTGTGATTTGTCACCTTTCAGCATGCTTTATTCAAAATTATGATAATAAATCTTTAAAAGTTGAGGGCCTTCTCTCCGGGCTTCAACTCTAAAGGTTTACCATCTAATCCAAACTAGACCTTTTCAAAATAAATATACACACATGGGAAATAACAATTAGTAACTAGGTTCTATGTAATGTTTGAGCATTCAACCATTCATTGGTCCTCCTCCTTCTTCAGTACCATCTAGTCCTTTAAGGAAGAAAGCATTGTTCCCTCTGTAAGCATAAATGACATAGGGGCCCTTCCATAGGAAATCAAATTTCCCATGCTTACCCTTATCTTCCCTTCTCGAGTCCCACTTGAGTACTTTATCACCTAAGTAGAAATCATCTGCCTTGGTCCTTCTATCAAAAACCTTCTTGATCTTTTCCTGCACAACTTTAGATCTAATGTTGACCTCTTCTCTGGTTTTCTAGAGATGAATAGTCTGGTTAATTCTCCTCTGGATATCATTTGGTTCATATTGCAGTTCTTGGAGCATCTTAATCACTGGTACTCCCAAAGAGGATGGAAAAACAGCTTCCATCCCATAAACTAGCTGATAGGGAGATGTACCAGTTGACTTCTTGGTAGTCAGTCTTTCAACCCATAAGGCTTTGACTAAGCTCTTGTTCCATGTTTTCTTATTATCTTCCAGTAACTTCTTAATAATGTTCACCAGGCTTTTGTTTGAAGATTCTGCCAGTCCATTTCCTTGAGGATAGTAGGTTATAGAATGACCTAGGGTGATGTGATACTTATTGTAGATTATATCATTCGTTTGGATTTAAAAGTTGTTGCATTATCAGTAATGAGCTTGGTTGGGCATCCAAATATAGACAGAATGTTGGCTTCAAGGAAGTTAATGATAACAGTATCTGTGGCTTCCCTTGAAGGTATGGCCTCTATCCACTTTGTGAAATAGTCTGTGGCTTATTGGGCAGTGAAGGGGGGGTGAATTTCACCAATGAAGTCTAAACCCCATTGTTGAAAATGTACTTCAGCAGTGATTGGTTTAAGGGGTAATGGTATAATTTTGCTTTTCCCTTCAAAAATTTGACTCTTGTGACAAGAGGTCACAAATCTCTTGACATCAAATTACCCTGATGATGGACTCACCTTGCTAGTCCGAAACGTCGGTTTCATAAATTGCTCACAGGTTTTTCCATTAATTAAAATACTCTTCCAGCCTGTATGGAATCTCTCTTCAACATCAAATAATAAATTTGGCTAGTAGAAACCTGCCCTTAAGATTTTATCTGCAGTGGTCCTCCAATAGAGGTGTCCATCACAGTCACCTGCATGAATGTCTTGTAGAACCCTGTTAGCCTCATCTTTTATCAAATAGTAGAATTCCTTCATGATCTTTCCAAAACAAAGCATTATCAAGTATACAAAATTTCAAGGATTTCATTTTTAAAAGCCTACCTTTGGTTCTAGATAATCTAGGAGGAGCTTGTAAGTTTAGTAAAATTTAAATGACATCAACATACCATGGTGATTCACCAAAGGCTCGACAGATCAGTGGAGTTGCCATCTCCTCTCCTTCATCTAGTGTAGCAATAAAGTTTGTGTCTAAGGACTGACAATTCAACTCAGCCATAAGTTTGGCTAAGCCTTGGCCCTTCATTAACTTTGTGGGTTTGATATCTATATCATACTCTAAGATAGTAGCAATCCATTTTCCCCTTTTCCCATCAGGACCTTCCTGATTCAGGATGTATTTGACTACCGAATTGGTAACATAGGCTACTATATGAGAATACAAAATATATACCCTAAAATATTTGATAGCTTTGACTGAAGCCAATGCTTGTTTCTCCATTATGTTGTATTTTAAGGGAGCATCTCTTAAGGCTTTGCTAAAGAAAGAAATGGGCTGTTGATATCCTTGGTCATTTTTCTATAGCAAAACTGCAACTATTGTATGCTGAGAAGCAAAGGAAAAAAAAATGAAATCCCTATCAAGTTTGGGACTAACTAATACCGATGTTTTGTCAAGGCTAGCTTGATGTTTTGAAATGATTTCTTAGCTTCAACAGTTCAACTTAAGGTCAAATCTTTTTTCAACATGTTATTTAGTGCTCTAATTAACTCTTCTAGGTTAGAAATAGATCTTCTAAGGAAGTTAATCTTTCCCAAAAAGGGTTGTAGTTCTCTGATATTCCAAAGGTGCCATATCAACAAGATGGCTTCAATTCTTTCATTATCTATTCTTATGCCATATTTAGAAATGATATGCCCTAACAATTTCCCTTCTTCCAATCCAAATAAATATTTCTTGGGGTCCAAGGAGATGCCATACTTTCTGCATTTTATAAAGACCTGCCTTAGATTATCTAGATGTTGATTGTCTGATTTTGAGAAAATAGTAATATCATCAAGATATATCACAAGGAAATCATGGATTTCTTTAGTAAAGGCTATATCCATAGCCCTATAGAAAGTGGCTCCTGCATTCATTAGCCTGAAAGGAATTTTGACATACATAAAGGTGCCGCAATGAGTGGTAAAAGCAGTCTTGGTTTGGTCATCAGGGTGAACCAAAATTTGATTGTAACCAGAAAACCCATCCAGTAATGTGATTCTGGTTGACCCAACTACTAAGATGTGGTCCATTTTGGGAAGAGGGTAATCGTCTTTAAGTGATGCTTTATTCAAGTTTCTGAGATCTACACAGAGTCTGATCTCATTGGTTTTCTTCCTGGTTGGGACCAAGTTTGAGACCCATTCAGAAAACCTTATTGGTGCAATTATCTTGGCATTATACATTCTCATAATTTATTTTTCTGTTGAAGGTAATAAGATAGGATTAATTCTCCTAAGCTTTTGTTTGAAAGGTTTTTGATTCTCTTTGAGAGGAATTATGTGTTGGATGATGCTAGTGTCATAGGATTTAAGGTCCTCATCGCTCCAAGCAAAGACATCCTGAAATTCTTTCAATAACTCAACGTATTTAAACTTTTCTATTGAACTGAGTGACTTTGATAGTTTGATTAACTTGGGATTGTCTTCAGTGCCTATGTTACACTCTTCAATATCAGATTTTAATGGTTCCATTTTAGGCTTCCTAGGAACATCATTTGAATCGAATAAGTCTTCCAGAGGGGTTAAACCTTTTGGTAAGAAATTATCCTTGAGATTAATTACTTCGCTTTATTCATTAATTGTTTCATCAATATCAACCTGTTCTAGGTTGTCTATATCTGACCTTGTGAATTTAGTGGGATTAAAACTATCTACTTCATTACCTTCTAGCTCATTTATTGTTACTTCATCCCTAGAGTCAAGATCTATGGATGTTTCAGTATCTATATTACTATGTGCAAATTCTTCTTCTAATGTTAAGAAGTTGTTTATCTATCTATCATTCGAAAATACTTGCCAGTTCTGAACATTATCTGGGATTGAAGGTTTGTGCCTGACCTCAGCAGTGTACTAATGGTTAGGTTGGAAAGGTAACCTGCAAGTACTGGCACACATTGCTAAACTATGGTCTTGCATATTGTGCTTCCTAGGAACTACTGCAAGCTGTGTTTCTAGAAAAGTATTGAGTATTTCTACAATGCTTCCTCTATAACAACCTAATCTAGTGTCTTTAGTCATCTATACGCCCCTAATCTAATTTACAACTAGCTGTGAGTCTCCAATGACTGAAACTCTTTGAGCACCTAAAATCCTAACCACCTTGAGAACTAGAATCAAAGCCTCATACTTGGCCATATTATTGGTACATATGAAATTTAACCTATAGGCATGGCCCTCTGAGTGATTGTTTTCTAAATTTTATACCATACTCCTACTCCTACTCCTAACTTATTTACAGAGCCATCAAATTCTAAATGCCATAAGATTTCACGTACATATTTCTCATCATCAGTATCCCATTTATTTTTATTTCTAGCAACCTGATTACTTTCTTCATTGCACAACCTTTAGATTCATTAGCAGTGGAAACTGCAATTTCTTTTGGTTCTATGTTAGGGTCCAACCCTAACCCCCTTATTTATTTAATAGGGTCAAGTCATAGTTATAGTTAGTTAAAGAGTCAATAAAGCCCATATTAATAACTGTAAGTGGTTGACCCGCATTTAAAGAAGGGACCACAGTTAGTTGCAAATGGGCCATGGTATTAGATAGATGGTATTAATAAGAACCATGGTACTGACCCATGGTATTGCATGTATGAATCCTATATAAAGGATAGAGACTCCCCTTGAAGAGAGTCGTGTCTTATTTTGTAATTAAGTCCAGCTCTATTGGAGCTTTCCCCCTCGAAGAGGCAAGTGAACATTGCTTTCCTTTCTGAATAATAAAATACATGATGTTATTTCTTATTGTTCTTTGTTTTGGGTATATTTCTCCACATACTTGGTATTCTGGTATCTTCTCACAGGTCAAGAGCATAACAAGTGGTATCAGAGCACTTTCCAGGGCTGGTGGGATCTCCATTTTTAGCAGAATTTTTTTTGGCTAGAGACATGGTCCAGCGTCTTTAAACCATGGGATCTGTCGTTGAGCGCATAAACCTACGAATTTGGGGAGGCATGCACATAGGAAATACAAGAGGTGGTCACACTTGTTGAACTCCCTTGTAACCCCTGTGGTTACCCCTTCAAGTAGTAGCGCATTAGATAGAACCACGCACGGACTGTCTTCCAAGTACCCTCTGGGTATACCAAAAGCCCCCTAGGCTCTCTTGAAACCTTGCCATAGATAAACCGTCGGCCATCTTGCTGCGATAGTACAACGATAACATCACTCGGGTAGATTACTCGTGCATACAATAGGGTAGTCGAGTTGTATGGCTAAGGGTATGGTTGATCCTCCTTGGTTAGTGCCCTGAAATATTGGGTTGAGTACTACTATCGGACCCTTATGTATATTAAGATCTGTAGCATCTGACACTCCTTGGGACAATAGTTCCCTTGTCTCTCTCTAGATCACGCATCATCTTTGCCAGATCAGATCTAGCAGGTTGGCTTCTGTCACAGTGGAAACAATTAGTTCCACCATTCAGATCTCTCAGATCCACCATTTAGATCTATCAGATCTGCCAATCAAATATATCAGAACTGCCATTCAGATCTAGCAGTTTGGGTTATGTAGCAGTGGCAACAATCAGATCCATCATTTAGATCTAGCAGCAAGGGTTCGATCACTGCCACAATCCAACTCATACTCTGCAGTTGAGTGTTTCACCGACAGATCTGACTATTTGTGTGGCTAAGCAAGGTGGTACCATTCACTTTTCAGTGGCAAAATTTCGGGTGGTCCCAATTTTTTTTTCACAGTAACGACAAGTGCACTGGATCAGTGCATGGTACAAACCAGAGCTCAAGCTATGGCCAATGAGAATATTGACACCCTTGAACAAAAGTTGGAGGCATTAACGAAGCAGATTTAGACCTTAGCTAACACAATCACAAAGGGCAAGTCGGGGGAACAATTGGAGGCATATGCTTTTAATGAAAACCTTGAGGGCAAGTCTAGCCATTCTCTTCACTTCTATGGAAACCACCAAAAGTCATCGCTTCAACCACCCAAGCTGGACATGTATAAATTTGATGGCTCTCATCCGGCCATATGGCTAGCACAAATGGAGCAATATTTCACATTGAAACACATTAGAGATGATGCGACTAAGCTAAGTGTGGGAAGCCTATACTTGGACCAAGAAAGATGGCAATGGTGGTAATGGCATCAACGCTGCTATGCAATTCCACTGACTTGGAAAATATTCTCAAAAGCCCTTACTGATCACTTTTACCATGAATCTAAATTTTTGGGTCATCTTACTAAGCTCCGATAGATAGGAACAGTGCAAGAATATATTAAAGCCTATGAAGCATTAGCCTATTGCGCAGGAGGTATAGCAGATGAATTCTACTTGGAATGTTTTATCAGTGGTCTCAAAGATGCCATACAAGCCCACGTCTGACTACAACACCTAGTCTCATGGCTTTCAGCTTGCAAGATAGCTCATGAAGCAGAACATGCATTAGCGGCCCAGTCGACTCGTCCAAATTTCATAGCCAAGGGACGCCCCACCCAGGCTCCGAGCACTACCCAAACACTTAAGGTTCAAAAGGTGTCACCATCAGAAATGGCAGAAAGATGAAAGCAAGGATTTTGTTACTACTATGATGAGAAATACTCCACGGGGCATAAATGCAAGGAACCCAAATTCTTTCAAATTGATGCTACTGATCACATTTCATCTGAGGAAGCCCCACCATTTGAGGGACCATAGTAGGAAGATGAGTACAACTAGCCGTACAATGAGCTCCCAGCTACACCTGAAGAACCAGTTATCTCGCTTCATGCTTTGGAAGTAATTTCTTCTCCCAAAGCTCTCAAAATCAGAGGTTTTATTAAGCATCGCACTGTAGTAGTCTTGATTGATAGTGGCAGTACGCATAACTTTATCCATCAAAGAGTCGCTGAAGCAGTGCATTGTTTTGTTAGAGCAGTCTCTAATTTCCAGGTCCAGATTGCTGATGGGGCGACAATGAAATGTGAAGGCCACTGTGAAAATGTCAAACTATAAATGGGGGATTATCAACTAAAGACCCACATGTTTTCCATCAACATGGGTGGGTGTGACGTTGTCTTGGGTGTTGAATGGCTCCGCACACTTGGCCTAATTGTAATGGATTTGTAGGAGTTATATATGAGCTTCAAGCAGAATAACCACACACATACCCTCCGTAGACTCCAGGCAAGTGCTCCTTCTATCATCAACTTGCATAGGATGGAAAAATTGTTAAAAAGGGCCACCATGGAGTTATATCCCAATTTAATGCCATCCAGGACTTCGAACCCACTTATCTTCATATTCATCCTGAGATGCAACAGTTCTTAAACAACTATCTGTAGGTATTTGACAAGCCTCATGAGCTTCCATGTTATGAAACCAACTCAAGAAAAGATAAAAAAGATAGATCAACGCCTTAGAATTCAGCCTCTTCGAGGGGGAAACCTCCTTTACATTACATAAATGAACAATTATTGGATGATTCAAATGACAAAACCTCCTTTCTATATATAGGAGTCTAAGGAGTCAGAATATAATCTAGCCGACATAACAATAATAATATAAGGCCACAAAAATAACAATAGAGGGATTCTATGGAGCACAGTAATTACAATATGGGGGCAATAGGGGCACAACAATATTAATAAGGGGTATAACTACAATTGTAACGGGGTAATCACTAGTATTATAGGGACCCAACATGCCCCTCTCCTTCAAAAAAGTGTTGTCCTCAACGCTTGAGTAGTTCTGGATACTTCTGCATAAAATTCTCATCCTCCCATGTGGAATCTTCAGCGGATAAGTTCTTCCACTTGATAAGATACTCTGAAATTGAACAATTCCGTAGCTGTCGAGTTCTTGTTTTTGTGACTGCCTCTGGTTCCAATATAATTTTTCCTTCGTCGTCAAGTTCTGGCAATATTGTTTGAACTGGGAGCCTGTCGCCTATAACCTTATTTAAACATGAAACATGGAAAACTGGGTGCAATCGAGACGCTATAGGAAGCTCCAATTTGTATGCCATAGTACCAATCTTTTGCAACACCTTGTACGGACCAGAACCAAGAAACAAGAAACAAGAAACAAGAACCCAACAGCTACGAAATCGATCAATTTCAGAGTATTTCATCAAGTAGAAGAACTTACCCGCTCAATATTCCACATGGGAGGACAAGAATTTTATACAGAAGCATCAAGAACTACTCAAGCGTTGAGGACAACGCTTTTTGAAGGAGAGGGGCATGTTAGGCCCCTATATTACTAGTGTAGCCCCCTATTGTTGTTAGTATAACCCACTTATTATATTGATGTACCCATGTAGTGCCCATATTGTTACTATTGTGCCACATAGAAGCCCACTATTGTTATTATTGTGCCCTTACATTATTATTGTTATGTCGGCTCTGATTATGTTATAACCCCTTAGACTCCTATATATAGAAAGGAGGTCTTTTCATTTGTATCATCCAAGAATTGTTCATTTATGTAATGTAAAGGAGGTTTCCCCCTCGAAGAGGCTGAATTCTAAGGCGTGAATCTCTCTTTTCTATATTTTTGTGAGCTGGTTTCATAACATTTGGTATCAGAGCTTTGGATTCTAGGGTTTCGCTGCTCCAAACAGGTCATCGTGGCATTTTCGCTATAACGTTTTTTCTGTGACGTTTCAGAAGTCGCAAAAAAAACTCATTTGACAAGAAATCGCGCTGAACCTTGGGTCCGAATTTCAGAGCTTTTCGCGCGATAGTTTCGGCGATATGAGCTGAGGAAGTTGGTATTTTTGCAGACTCCTGAATTACACTCAAAACAGGTGACCTGGGAAAAAGCGTCATAACTTTCTTTCTGAGCATCGGATTGAAATTTCATAAGAAGGTACAGAAAGAGGACGGACTGTAGTTTTCGTTTATATATTTTTTAGAGTCAAAGGTTGAAACAGTGACACGTGGCACCTCATACAATTTTGCTCTACTGAGCTAGTCTATAATCAGGTCACTGTGGGAGATTCTGCATAACTCCTTTTTGGAGAATCCAATTTGGATCAGACTAGTGGCATTGGAAAGAGGACACAGAGGGATATTACAGGTATAAATTTCAGAACTTAAATATCTGCAAGTACAGAGATACAGTCGTTTCAAGATCAAGGTCCTAAAATCAAGAAAAAACAATATGAGGAAGTTTGATTGCAAGGATCCGGTAAATTGGATACTTAAAATGGAGCAATATTTTGATCTACATGGTGTACCACTATTACAAAAGGTATGTATTGCATCTTCATATTTAGAACCAGATCAATTTTTATGGTATAAAGGGCTTTGTTCTCGTAAAAAACTTGTTACGTGGTCAATTCTCACGGAGGAAATGATAGCACATTATGAGGATACAAAGAGCAACACCTTCTTTAGAGCAACACCACAACACTTGGAAAGAGTAAAAGGGATTTGTGACATATTTGAAAGTAAAATTATGGCAACAAGGAAGTCTACCCCTCACAACTTTAAAGATGGACGTGTTGTTTCTCCTAGCCTTCCACAACCTACAAGGGTTACACCACAACAATTGGAAGCAAAAAGAGAAAAAGGGCTTTGTTACAATTGTGATAGCAAATTCACTAAAGGTCATAAGTGTGCTGAGAAGAAATTATTTTACATAGAGTATGAAGAGGAGGAAGAAAAGGATCAAGAAACATCAAAAGAAGAGGATATATGCCAGGACCCGACCCCAGAGAAAGAAGAAATGAATCAGACCATATCTTGTAAAGCATTGGAAAGAATTACCACTCCTCAAATTCTCAAGATAGAAGGACATATCAAGAAGAAAAAGGTGCAAGTAGTGAAAGATCACATTGAGAAAGAAGAAATGAATCCAACCATATCTTGTAATTCAATGGACGAAATTACCACTCCTCAAACTATCAAGATAGAAGGACACATCAAGAAGAAAAATGTTCAAGAAGTGAAAGATCACATTGAGCATCAACAAATAAATCCGATCATATCTTGTAAAGGATGGGAAGAAAGTACCACTCCTCAAAAGATAGAAGGACATATCAAGAAGGAAAAGGTTCAAGCAGAGAAAGATCACATCGAGCATCAACAGAAAGTTCTCCAACTTTTAAAGGATAATGCCACTTCGGTGCAAAATCAAATGAAACAACAGGTAGATCAACATCGTAGTGAAAAATGTTTTGATGTAGGCAAGCAAGCTATTTATGAGAAGGAAATGTTGGCAATACTACATGCACTTAAAAAATGGCAACCTTACCAAATGAGAATACTCTTCAAGGATGATGATGTGGAAGCATTGTTTTTTGCTATTTATATTATCCAACCAAATTGGATAAACGAAGCAAGGGACGAATGGAAGAAGGACGAAGAAGTATGGCCACTTATTCAAAAGTTGCAAAAGATCCCAATTCAAGCAATATTGTCAGAAATTGAAGAGGAAGGAAAAATCATATTGGAACCTGGAGCAGTCACAGAAACAAGAACCAGACAGCTACGAAATCGATCAATTTCAGAGTATTTCATCAAGTGGAAGAACTTACCCGCTCAATATTCCACATGGGAGGACAAGAATTTTATACAAAAGCATCAAGAACTACTCAAGCGTTGAGGACAACGCTTTTTGAAGGAGAGGGGCATGTTAGGCCCCTATACTACTAGTGTAGCCCCCTATTGTTGTTAGTATAACCCACTTATTATATTGATGTACCCATGTAGTGCCCATATTGTTACTATTGTGCCACATAGAAGCCCACTATTGTTATTATTGTGCCCTTACATTATTATTGTTATGTCGGCTCTGATTATGTTATAACCCCTTAGACTCCTATATATAGAAAGGAGGTCTTTTCATTCGTATCATCCAAGAATTGTTCATTTATGTAATGTAAAGGAGGTTTCCCCCTCGAAGAGGCTGAATTCTAAGGTGTGAATCTCTCTTTTCTATATTTTTGTGAGCTGGTTTCATAACATTTGGTATCAGAGCTTTGGATTCTAGGGTTTCGCTGCTCCAAACAGGTCATCGTGGCATGTTCGCTATAACTTTTTTTCTGTGACGTTTCAGAAGTCACAAAAAAAACCCATTTGACAAGAAATCGCACTGACCCTTGGGTCCAAATTTCAGAGCTTTTCGCGTGATATTTTCGGCGATATGAGCTGAGGAAGTTGGTATTTTTGCAGACTCCTGAATTACACTCAAAACAGGTGACCTGGGGAAAATCGTCATAACTTTCTTTCTGAGCATCGGATTGAAATTCCGTAAGAACATACAGAAAGAGGACAGACTTTAGTTTTCGTTTATATATTTTTTAGAGTCAAAGGTTGAAACAGTGACACGTGGCACTTCATACAAGTTCGCTCTCTAGTCTATAATCAGGTCACTGCGGGAGATTCTGCATAACTCCTTTTTGGAGAATCCAATTTGGATCAGACTGGTGTTATTGGAAAGAGGACACAGAGGGATACTACAGGTAGCAATTTCAGAACTTAAATATCTGCAAGTACAAAGATACAGTCGTTTCAAGATCAAGGTCCTAAAATTAAGAAAAAGCAATATGAGGAAGTTTGATGGCAAGGATCCGGTAAATTGGATACTTCAGATGGAGCAATATTTTGATCTACATGGTGTACCACTATTACAAAAGGTATGTATTGCATCTTCATATTTAGAACTAGATCAATTTTTATGGTATAAAGGGCTTTGTTCTCGTAAAAAACTTGTTACGTGGTCAATTCTCACGGAGGAAATGATAGCACATTATGAGGATACAAAGAGCAACACCTTCTTTAGAGCAACACCACAACACTTGGAAAGAGTAATAGGGATTTGTGACATATTTGAAAGTAAAATTATGGCAACAAGGAAGTCTACCCCTCACAACTTTAAAGATGGACGTGTTGTTTCTCCTAGCCTTCCACAACCTACAAGGGTTACACCACAACAATTGGAAGAAAAAAGAGAAAAAGGGCTTTGTTACAATTGTGATAGCAAATTCACTAAAGGTCATAAGTGTGCTGAGAAGAAATTTTTTTAAATAGAGTATAAAGAGGAGGAAGAAAAGGATCAAGAAACATCAAAAGAAGAGGATATATGCCAGGACCCGACCCCAGAGAAAGAAGAAATGAATCAGACCATATCTTGTAAAGCATTGGAAAGAATTGCCACTCCTCAAATTCTCAAGATAGAAGGACATATCAAGAAGAAAAAGGTGCAAGTAGTGAAAGATCACATCGAGAAAGAAGAAATGAATCCAACCATATCTTGTAATTCAATGGACGAAATTACCACTCCTCAAACTATCAAGATAGAAGGACACATCAAGAAGAAAAATGTTCAAGAAGTGAAAGATCACATTGAGCATCAACAAATGAATCCGATCATATCTTGTAAAGGACGGGAAGAAATTACCACTCCTCAAAAGATAGAAGGACATATCAAGAATAAAAAGGTTCAAGCAGAGAAAGATCACATTGAGCATCAACAGCAAGTTCTCCAACTTTTAAAGGATAATGCCACTTCGGTGCAAAATCAAACGAAACAACAGGTAGATCAACATCGTAGTGAAAAATGTTTTGATGTAGGCAAGCAAGCTATTTATGAGAAGGAAATGTTGGCAATACTACATGCACTTAAAAAATGGCAACCTTACCAAATGAGAATACTCTTCAAGGATGAGGATGTGGAAGCATTGTTTTTTGCTATTTATATTATCCAACCAAATTGGATAAACGAAGCAAGGGATGAATAGAAGAAGGATGAAGAAGTATGGCCACTTATTCAAAAGTTGCAAAAGATCCCAATTCAAGCAATATTGTCAGAAATTGAAGAGGAAGGAAAAATCATATTGGAACCTGGAGCAGTCACAGAAACAAGAACCCGACAGCTACGAAATCGATCAATTTCAGAGTATTTCATCAAGTGGAAGAACTTACCCGCTGAATATTCCACATGGGAGGACAAGAATTTTATACAGAAGCATCAAGAACTACTCAAGCGTTGAGGACAACGCTTTTTGAAGGAGAGGGGCATGTTAGGCCCCTATACTACTAGTGTAGCCCCCTATTGTTGTTAGTATAACCCACTTATTATATTGATGTACCCATGTAGTGCCCATATTGTTACTATTGTGCCACATAGAAGCCCACTATTGTTATTATTGTGCCCTTACATTATTATTGTTATGTCGGCTCTGATTATGTTATAACCTCTTAGACTCCTATATATAGAAAGGAGGTCTTTTCATTTGTATCATCCAAGAATTGTTCATTTATGTAATGTAAAGGAGGTTTCCCCCTCGAAGAGGCTGAATTCTAAGGCGTGAATCTCTCTTTTCTATATTTTTGTGAGCTGGTTTCATAACATTTGGTATCAGAGCTTTGGATTCTAGGGTTTCACTGCTCCAAACAGGTCATCGTGGAATTTTCGCTATAACTTTTTTTCTGTGACGTTGCAGAAGTCGCAAAAAAAACCCATTTGACAAGAAATCGCGCTGAACCTTGGGTCCGAATTTCAGAGCTTTTCGCGTGATATTTTCGGCGATATGAGCTGAGGAATTTGGTATTTTTGCAGACTCCGGAATTACACTCAAAACAGGTGACCTGGGGAAAATCGTCATAACTTTCTTTCTGAGCATCGGATTGAAATTTAGTAAGAAGGTACAGAAAGAGGACGGACTGTAGTTTACGTTTATATATTTTTCAGAGTCAAAGGTGAAACAGTGACACGTGGCACTTCATACAAATTTGCTCTACTAAACTAGTCTATAATCAGGTCACTGCGGGAGATTCTGCATAACTCCTTTTTGGAGAATCCAATTTGGATCAGACTGGTGGCATTGGAAAGAGGACACAGAGGGATACTACAGGTAGCAATTTCCTTACTTAAATATGTGCAATTATAGAGATACAGTCGTTTCAATATCAAGGTCCTAAAATCAAGAAAAAGCAATATGAGGAAGTTTGATGGCAAGGATCCGGTAAATTGGATACTTCAGATGGAGCAATATTATGATCTACATGGTGTACCACTATTACAAAAGGTATGTATTGCATCTTCATATTTAGAACCAGATCAATTTTTATGGTATAAAGGGCTTTGTTCTCGTAAAAAACTTGTTACGTGGTCAATTCTCACGGACGAAATGATAGCACATTATGAGGATACAAAGAGCAACACCTTCTTTAGAGCAACACCACAACACTTGGAAAGAGTAAAAGGGATTTGTGACATATTTGAAAGTAAAATTATGGCAACAAGGAAGTCTACCCCTCACAACTTTAAAGATGGACGTGTTGTTTCTCCTAGCCTTCCACAACCTACAAGGGTTACACCACAACAATTGGAAGAAAAAAGAGAAAAAGGGCTTTGTTACAATTGTGATAGCAAATTCACTAAAGGTCATAAGTGTGCTGAGAAGAAATTATTTTACATAGAGTATGAAGAGGAGGAAGAAAAGGATCAAGAAACATCAAAAGAAGAGGATATATGCCAGGACCCGACCCTAGAGAAAGAAGAAATGAATCAGACCATATCTTGTAAAGCATTGGAAAGAATTACCACTCCTCAAATTCTCAAGATAGAAGGACATATCAAGAAGAAAAAGGTGCAAGTAGTGAAAGATCACATCGAGAAAGAAGAAATGAATCCAACCATATCTTGTAATTCAATCGACGAAATTACCACTCCTCAAACTATCAAGATAGAAGGACACATCAAGAAGAAAAATGTTCAAGAAGTGAAAGATCACATTGAGCATCAACAAATGAATCCGATCGTATCTTGTAAAGGACGGAAAGAAATTACCACTCCTCAAAAGATAGAAGGACATATCAAGAAGAAAAAGGTTCAAGCAGAGAAAGATCACATCGAGCATCAACAGCAAGTTGTCCAACTTTTAAAGGATAATGCCACTTCGGTGCAAAATCAAACGAAACAACAGGTAGATCAACATCGTAGTGAAAAATGTTTTGATGTAGGCAAGCAAGCTATTTATGAGAAGGAAATGTTGGCAATACTACATGCACTTAAAAAATGGCAACCTTACCAAATGAGAATACTCTTCAAGGATGAGGATGTGGAAGCATTGTTTTTTGCTATTTATATTATCCAACCAAATTGGATAAACGAAGCAAGGGATGAATGGAAGAAGGACGAAGAAGTATGGCCACTTATTCAAAAGTTGCAAAAGATCCCAATTCAAGCAATATTGTCAGAAATTGAAGAGGAAGGAAAAATCATATTGGAACCTGGAGCAGTCATAGAAACAATAACCCGACAGCTACGAAATCGATCAATTTCAGAGTATTTCATCAAGTGGAAGAACTTACCCGCTGAATATTCCACATGGGAGGACAAGAATTTTATACAGAAGCATCAAGAACTACTCAAGCGTTGAGGACAACGCTTTTTGAAGGAGAGGGGCATGTTAGGCCCCTATACTACTAGTGTAGCCCCCTATTGTTGTTAGTATAACCCACTTATTATATTGATGTACCCATGTAGTGCCCATATTGTTACTATTGTGCCACATAGAAGCCCACTATTGTTCTTATTGTGCCCTTACATTATTATTGTTATGTCGGCTCTGATTATGTTATAACCCCTTAAACTCCTATATATAGAAAGGAGGTCTTTTCATTTGTATCATCCAAGAATTGTTCATTTATGTAATGTAAAGGAGGTTTCCCCCTCGAAGAGGCTGAATTCTAAGGCGTGAATCTCTCTTTTCTATATTTTTGTGAGCTGGTTTCATAACATTTGGTATCAGAGCTTTGGATTCTAGGGTTTCGCTGCTCCAAATAGGTCATCGTGGCATTTTCGCTATAACGTTTTTTCTGTGACGTTTCAGAAGTCGCAAAAAAAACCCATTTGACAAGAAATCGTGCTGAACCTTGGGTCCGAATTTTATAGCTTTTCGCGCGATATGTTCGGCGATATGAGCTGAGGAAGTTGGTATTTTTGCAGACTCCTGAATTACACTCAAAATAGGTGACCTGGGGAAAATCGTCATAACTTTCTTTCTGATCATCGGATTGAAATTTCGTAAGAAGGTACAGAAAGAGGATGGACTGTAGTTTTCATTTATATATTTTTTAGAGTCAAAGGTTGAAACAGTGACACGTGGCACTTCATACAAGTTCGCTCTACTGAACTAGTCTATAATCAGGTCACTGCGAGAGATTCTGCATAACTCCTTTTTGGAGAATCCAATTTGGATCAGACTTGTGGCATTGGAAAGAGGAAACAGAGGGATACTACAGGTAGAAATTTAAGAACTTAAATATCTGCAAGTACAGAGATACAGTCGTTTCAAGATCAAGGTCCTAAAATCAAGAAATAGAAATATGAGGAAGTTTGATGGCAAGGATCCAATAAATTGGATACTTCAGATGGAGCAATATTTTGATCTACATGGTGTACCACTATTACAAAAGGTATGTATTGCATCTTCATATTTAGAACCAGATCAATTTTTATGGTATAAAGGGCTTTGTTCTCGTAAAAAACTTGTTACGTGGTCAATTCTCACGGAGGAAATGATAGCACATTATGAGGATACAAAGAGCAACACCTTCTTTAGAGCAACACCACAACACTTGGAAAGAGTAAAAGGGATTTGTGACATATTTGAAAGTAAAATTATGGCAACAAGGAAGTCTACCCCTCACAACTTTAAAGATGGATGTGTTGTTTCTCCTAGCCTTCCACAACAATTGGAAGAAAAAAGAGAAAAAGGGCTTTGTTACAATTGTGATAGCAAATTCACTAAAGGTCATAAGTGTGCTGAGAAGAAATTTTTTTACATAGAGTATGAAGAGGAGGAAGAAAAGGATCAAGAAACATCAAAAGAAGAGGATATATGCCAGGACCCGACCCCAGAGAAAGAAGAAATGAATCAGACCATATCTTGTAAAGCATTGGAAAGAATTACCACTCCTCAAATTCTCAAGATAGAAGGACATATCAAGAAGAAAAAGGTGCAAGTAGTGAAAGATCACATCGAGAAAGAAGAAATGAATCCAACCATATCTTGTAATTCAATGGACAAAATTACCACTCCTCAAACTATCAAGATAGAAGGACACATCAAGAAGAAAAATGTTCAAGAAGTGAAAGATCACATTGAGCATCAACAAATGAATCCGATCATATCTTGTAAAGGACGGGAAGAAATTACCACTCCTCAAAAGATAGAAGGACATATCAAGAAGAAAAAGGTTCAAGCAGAGAAAGATCACATCGAGCATCAACAGCAAGTTCTCCAACTTTTAAAGGATAATGCCACTTCGGTGCAAAATCAAACGAAACAACAGGTAGATCAACATCGTAGTGAAAAATGTTTTGATGTAGGCAAGCAAGCTATTTATGAGAAGGAAATGTTGGCAATACTACATGCACTTAAAAAATGGCAACCTTACCAAATGAGAATACTCTTCAAGGATGAGGATGTGGAAGCATTGTTTTTTGCTATTTATATTATCCAACCAAATTGGATAAACGAAGCAAGGGATGAATGGAAGAAGGACGAAGAAGTATGGCCACTTATTCAAAAGTTGCAAAAGATCCCAATTCAAGCAATATTGTCAGAAATTGAAGAGGAAGGAAAAATCATATTGGAACCTGGAGCAGTCACAGAAACAAGAACCCGACAACTACGAAATCGATCAATTTCAGAGTATTTCATCAAGTGGAAGAACTTACCCGCTGAATATTCCACATGGGAGGACAAGAATTTTATACAGAAGCATCAAGAACTACTCAAGCGTTGAGGACAACGCTTTTTTAAGGAGAGGGGCATGTTAGGCCCCTATACTACTAGTGTAGCCCCCTATTGTTGTTAGTATAACTCACTTATTATATTGATGTACCCATGTAGTGCCCATATTGTTACTATTGTGCCACATAGAAGCCCACTATTGTTATTATTGTGCCCTTACATTATTATTGTTATGTCGGCTCTGATTATGTTATAACCCCTTAGACTCCTATATATAGAAAGGAGGTATTTTCATTTGTATCATCCAAGAATTGTTCATTTATGTAATGTAAAGGAGGTTTCCCCCTCGAAGAGGCTGAATTCTAAGGCGTGAATCTCTCTTTTCTATAATTTTGTGAGCTGGTTTCATAACAGTCGAGTTCTTGTTTTTGTGACTGCCTCTGGTTCCAATATAATTTTTCCTTCGTCATCAAGTTCTGGCAATATTGTTTGAACTGGGAGCTTGTCGCCTATAACCTTCTTTAAACATGAAACATGGAAAACTGGGTGGAATCGAGACGCTATAGGAAGCTCCAATTTGTATGCCATAGTACCGATCTTTTGCAACACCTTGTACGGACCATAATTCTTTGGTGATAATTTATTATCCTTCTTAGCTTGCTTGAGGTACATTTGCTTATATGGTTGTAGCCGTAGGAATACCCAATCACCTACATCAAAACTTCTTTCACTGCGATGTTGATCTGCCTGTTGTTTCATTCTATTCTGTGCCAACACGAGGTTATCCTTTAAGAGTTGGAGGACTTGTTGTTGATGTTCGATGTGATGTTCCACTGCCTGAACCTTAGGATTTTCTCTTAAATATGATGTGATGGATGGTGGTTGATACCCATAAAATTCCATAAATTGGGTCATTTTTGTTGTTGTATGGAAGGAAGTGTTATACCACCATTCAGCTAGAGGCAACCATTTGACCCATTGTGTCTGTTTATTGGATACAAAGCAACGAAGATATCCTTCCAAACATTTTTTTACTATCTCAGTTTTCCCATCAGATTTAGGATGATAAGATGAGCTATGAGCTAACTGAGTACCAAGACAAGAAAATAATTCTGTCCAAAAATTTCCAGTGAAAATGGGATCTCTGTCACTTACAATAATCTTTGGGTTTCCATGTAGCTTTTGAATTGTTTCCATAAATGCTGTAGAAACTGTATTGGCTTTAAATGGATGTGATAATGCACAAAAGTGTGCATACTTGGTAAGTCTGTCAACTACCACCATGATGACACTCTTTCCCTCAGACTTGGGTAAACCTATGATAAAATCCATTGAAACCTCCTCTCAACGTTGGCTTGGAATGGATAAAGGTTGTAATAGACCCGGTGTCTTAATTGTTTCAACTTTATTTTGTTGGCAAACTAAACATTCAGCCACAAACTTTTGAATATCTGATTTAAGGCCATCCCAAAAAAATTCCTTCTTGACCCTGTGGTAAGTTTTTAAAAATCCTGAGTGCCCTCCTAAGGGAGAAGTGTGCAATTCCATAAGAATCTTTTGTTTTAGCTGGGAATTCTTACAGAGGTATAAGCGATATTTGTACCATAATGAATCATTTTGCCAGCTAAATGTACCAGACATACTGGAATCTTGTTGTAACTTTCGAATAAGTGCCCACACCTCTTCGTCATTCTTCCATTCCTACCTTGCTTATTTTATCCAATCTGGTTGGATAATAGAAATGGTGCACAACAATGCTTCCACATCCTCATCCTTTCTGGAGAGTGCATCTGCCACCACATTTTTCTTCCCTTTTTTGTAGATGATTTCAAAGTCATAACCCAACATCTTTGTGACCCACTTTTGTTGCTCTTCAGAGGATAATATTTGTTGTAAAAAGTATTTAAGGCTATCATGATCCGTTTTTACCTTGAAGTGTCTACCCATTAGGTAGGGTCGCCATTTCTTAAGTGCATGGAGTATTGCCAACATTTCCTTCTCATAAATAGCTTTGCTTAAAAACTTTCTCTTTATTGGACGACTTTCAAAAGCAATGGGTCTTTCATCTTGCATTAGAATAGCACCAATTACATTTCCTGAAGCATCACATTCCACAATAAAGGTTTTTGTGAAGTCCGGTGTAGCTAAGACCGATGCTTGGCACATTGCCTCTTTAAGATGTTCAAAGGCCTTTGTTGCTTTCAGAGTCCATGAAAATGCATCTTTCTTCAATAATGTTGTTATAGGTGCTGTTATTCTCCCATAATTCTTAACAAACTTGTGATAATACCCTGTCAACCCGAGAAATCCTCGCAGATGCTTTATGGATGTGGGGATTTTCCATTTCTTAATGGCTTTAATTTTGCTAGGGTCTACCTTAACTCCTTCATGAGATACAATATGACCCAAATATTCCACCTCCTGGACTCCAAAGAAACATTTGGATCTTTTTGCATATAATTTTTTCTCCTTCAATAGTTGTAGCACCTTGTCAACATGTTCAACATGATCCTTCCAAGACTTGCTGTAGATTAGTATATCATCAAAAAATACTAACACAAATTTTCTAAGTAATGGTTTGAAAATTGAATTCATCAAACCTTGAAATGTTGAAGGTGCATTGGTAAGGCCAAAAGGAATGACCAAAAATTCATAATGACCCTCATGGGTTCTAAATGTTGTTTTCGGAATGCCTTCAGTCTTCATTCTGATTTGATGATATCTTGAACGAAGATCTAACTTGGTGAAGTAAATTGATCCATGCAATTCATCCAGTAATTCATCAATGACAGGAATGGGGAACTTATCTTTAGTGAGCTTGTTGAGCTCCCTATAATCCGGACACATGCGCCATGATCCATCCTTCTTGTGCACCAATACTACTGGAGCAGAGAAAGAACTTTGACTCGGTTGAATTATACCAGCCTCTAGCATTTCTGCAACCATACGTTCAATTTCACTCTTTTGGACATAGGGATATCTGTACGGCCTGATGTTTGGAGGAACACTTCCTGGAATCAGATGAATAGCATGATCATGATCATGCATAGGTGGGAGACCTTTGGGAGTCTCAAATACCATGGAATTATTGTCCAGGACTTTTTGGAGATCTGGAGAAATAGATGATTCTGATGTGGAAACATCTTGCGATCATAATTGTGCAATTACACCTCTTTGCTCCTTTTTTAGAAGCTTTGTCATACTATTAGAGCTGATTATCTTTCTCGGTTTCCCTGCAATACCCCTTAATTCAACTTCCTTTCCTTCCGTAGAAAATTTGATGAAAAGTTCTTGAAAATTAAAAGCTATTGTACCCAGGGATTGTAGCCATTGGACCCCTAGTACAACATCAGCACCTCCCATTGGAATGGAAAGCTTTAGGCTAGTCAATACATATTCTCCCATGGATAGCTTGATATTATGGCACTTTCTAGAGAAATTTATTGTTCCTCCATTTCAAATCATCACTTGACACTCTGGTGCTAGATATAGGAAGCAATTCAATTCTTTTGCTACCTTACAATGAATAAAATTGTGGGTGCTTCCTAAATCAATCAACACTATTACCTTTTTCTTCTTGATTTGTCCTTCTATATTGATGGTTTGAGGAGTGGTAATTCCCGCCAATGCATTACAAGATATGGTCGGATTTATTTGTTCTTCATCTAGGCTTTGTTCCTGGATTATATCCTCTTCTTTTAACCTTTCTTACTCCTTTTCTTCTTCCTCTTCACAATCTATGTAGAATAATTTCTTCTCAGCACACTTATGACCTTTAGTGTATTTGCTATCACAACTGTAACAAAGCCCTTTTGCTCTTTTTCTTCCAATTGTTGTGGTGTCAACCTTATAGGTTGTGGAAGAATAGGGGAAACAACACTTCCGTCTTTATAGTTGTGAGTGGTATGCTTCCTAGTTGCCATAATTTTGCTTTCCATTTTTCTTGCTAACTTGAATGCCTTCTCTAATGAATCAGGTTCCCAAAGGCGAACATCATGTTGGATATTATCCTTTAAAGACCCTATGAACACATCAATCCTATGCTCCTACGGAATATCTTTTGCCCTTATGTTCAATTTTTGGAACTCCTCAATGTGCTCCATTATTGAACCCTTTTGTTTGAGACTTATCAATTGGCTAAAAAAAGTGTTGCTTTTTGTATCCTCATAATGTGCTATCAATTCTTCCGTAAAAATTGCCCAAGTGATAAATGGTTTACGAGAGAAAAGCCATGGATACCATACAAACTGATTTGGTTCCAAATATAAAGTTGCCATACGTACCTTTTGTGTGTTTTGCACATTATTGAGATCGAAGAATTGCTCCATCTGTAATATCCATGTGGCAGGATCCTTGCCATCAAACTTCCTCATATCGATTTTTGGAATATGGTGAGTCTTCGATCCAACATTAACGTCTATGGAATCATGATTAACATTTCTTTTGTTCTCATCATGAGTTTCCTTAGTACCCTTTCACCCTTAGGTACCATTTCTTGTAGCAACTTATTCATATTTATCTTCAATTTGTCCATGTCTGTCTTCAAATCTATCTTCAAATCATCCATCTTAGCTTCCACGTCAATCATCTTAGCTTCTATGCCTTTCTTTAAACATTCCATCTTAGCTTCTACACCTTTCCTTAAACCATCCATCTTAGCTTCTACATCTTTCTTTAAACCATCCATCTTAGATTATGTTCCTTTTTGTGCAAGGGATAGTTGTTGCACTTGGTCTTGTAATTTTGATATATCATGTTGCATTTCTTCCTCTTCTTCATGAGTCATGCTAGAGATTTCAGGTTCCTTACTAAGTGTTTACATTTTCTTTCCTCGGGGCATCAGTTACCGATGATAATTCTCTACTATGCCCTTTGAATTCCTTCAAAATAAATTTTCAAACCAAGCTTAAGCAAAAATTTAAGAAAATCTACACACCTTTTTTCACTTTGTAGGAGCTCGATATTGCCTCTGATGTATCTCTGTACTTTCCAATCATCTAGTTATGAATTTTTGAGCTGTATTAGCCTTCTATGTCCTCTTTCCAATGACACAAGTCTGACCCAAATTGGATTCTCCAAGGAAGAGTTATGTGAAATATCCCACAGTGACTTTCTTATCGACTAGTTCAGTAGAGCGAACTTGTACGACGTGCCACAAGTCACCGTTTTGACCTTTGGATCTGAAATATGCATACAAGAAACTAAATTCCATCCTCTTTCTGTACCTTGTTACGAAATTTCAATCCAATCCCCAGAGAGAAAGTTATGAAGATTTTCCCCAGGTCACCTGTTTTGAATGTAATTCAGGAGTCTACAAAAAGACCAACTTCCTCAGATCATATCTCCGCAAATATCACGCAAAAACCTCTGAAATTTGGACCCAAGGTTCAGCGCGATCTCTTCGCAAATGGGTTTTTTTTGCGACTTCTGAAATGTCACAAAAAAAAAATTATAGCGAAAATGCCACGATGACCTGTTTGGAGCAGCGAAACCCTAGAATCCAAAGCTCTGATACCAAATGTTATGAAACCAGCTCAAGAAAAGATAGAAAAGATAGATCAACGCCTTAGAATTCAACCTCTTTGAGGGGGCAACCTCCTTTACATTACATAAACGAACAATTCTTGGATGATTCAAATGACAAAACCTCCTTTCTATATATAGGAGTCTAAGGAGTCACAATATAATCCAGCTGACCTAACAATAATAATATAAAGCCACAAAAATAACAATAGAGGGATTCTATGGGGCAGAGTAATAACAACATGGGGGCAATAGGGGGACAACAATATTAATAAGGGGTATAAATACAATAGTAATGGGGTAATCACTAGTATTATAGGGACCCAACATTCCACCCTTGAGAGGGGAACATGATCATAGCATTACTTTGGTCCCAGGGGCACAACCACCAAATGTGCGCCCATATAGATATCCTTTCGCCCAAAAGAATGAAATTGAAAAAATCATCAAGGAACTCTTGGAAGCTGGTATCATTCGTCCTAGAATTAGTCCTTATTCATCGCCTGTGGTCTTGGTGCTCAAGAAATATGGCGAATGGTGTATGTGTCTAGACTTCAGGACCCTCAACAAGCTGACGGTCAAAGATAAATTTCCCATCCCAGCTATTGATGATTTGTTTGATGAACTAAGTGGGGCTCAATTCTTTACTAAGCTCGACCTTCGCTCAGGCTATCACCAAATTCGCATGAAAGAAGTAGACATTCCAAAGACTACGTTCCGAACTCATGAAGGCCATTATGAATTCCTGATCATGCCATTTGGTCTCTGTAATCCTCCATCCACTTTTCAGAGCCTCATGAATCACCTGCTTAAACCATATCTCAGAAAATTTGTCCTTGTTTTCTTTAATGACATCCTCATCTACAGCCTCACCTGGGAAAAACATATTCAGCATGTAGATCTACTCTTGCAACTACTCCGAAAGCATAAATTATTTGTCAAATTTTCCAAGTGCTCTTTTGGCATGGAAGAAGTTGTGTATTTAGGCCACATTATGGGGCGTGAAGGTGTTAGGGTGGATCCCAAAAAGATCCAGGTAATGCAGGATTGGCCTCAACCAAAGATCTTGAAGAGCTTGAGAATATTTTTGGGTCTCACTGGCTACTATCGCAAATTTGTACGCAATTATGGTCGCATTGCTAGACCCCTCACTCACCTTCTCAAGAAAAATTAATTCCTGTGGAATGATGAAGTGCAACAAGCATTTATAGCTCTCAAACATGCCATGTGTTCCACTCCCGTATTGGCACTACCCGACTTCACCAAATCTTTTGTGATTGAATGTGATGCTTCAGGTACAGGTATTAGTGTTGTCTTAATGCAGGAAGGTCAACCCTTGGCCTTCACTAGCCAACAACTAAGTGGGACAAATCTGGGACAATCTACCTATGAGAAGGAGATGATGGCCATCTTACATCCAATGTATACCTAGCGACCATAGTTATTGGGGCAGCGTTTCCAAATCCGCACAGACCATCAAAGCCTTAAATATTTTTTGGAGCAACACTTATCCTCGCCACAACAAAATAAATGGCTAGCCAAAATGTTGGGATATGATTATGAGATAATTTAAAAGAAAGGGCAAGAAAATGTCATAGCGGATGCTTTATCATGCCAATTTGAAGAGGAAAGCACCTTGCTAGCAATCTCTCTTCCCATTCCAAAGTGGATTGAAGAGGCTCGCAAGGAATGGTTTTCACATCCTTTGCTCTCCCAACTCATTAATATATTACAGGCGGATCCAAATTCCACAGCAGGCTACTCTTGGCAGGATGAGATTCCGCTACAAGGACAAAGTAGTGATATCACCAACATCCACCCTTAAAAGTCGCATTTTGGCAGAGTTTCACTCACCTCCCACTGTAGGCCATTTAGGCTTTCAGAAGACTTATGCTTGCACTCGACATTCATTCTTTTGAATAGGCATGAAAAAGGACATTCTTAATTTTGTAGCTGAGTGTGATGTGTGTCAGCGCCACAAAGGAGAAACAGTCAAATCTCTAGGTGCATTACAGCCATTGCCCATCCCTGCCTCAATCTGGATGGAGGTTTCTATGGATTTCATTACAAGTCTTCCAAAGTTAGGCAACAAGTCAGTCATCATGGTGGTTGTGGACAGACTTTCTAAGTATGCTCATTTTTTAGCCCTACCCCACACTTTTACACCAGCTTTGGTGGCTCAATCTTTCATGGACCAGATCTTCAAATTGCATGGCATGTCCACTTCCACTGTGTTTGATCGCGACCCAATCTTCACCAGTAACTTTTGGCAGGAACTCTTCAGGCTACAAGGTACCCAACTACAACTCAATACTTCCTATCATCCCTAAACAGATGGTCAAACTGAAGCAGTCAACAAATGTCTGGAGACCTACCTCAGGTGTTTCACTTCAGAAAAGTAACATCTATGGGTACAGCGGTTACCTCTAGCCGAATGGTGGTATAATACTAACTATCATGCCACCACCAAAATGACTCCATATGAAGCAGTTTATGGTCAACTCCCTCCTTCACCTACTTCTTATATCCAAGGATGCTCGAAGGTACAAGCAGTGGATCAACTCCTATAGAACCGTGCAACCATGCTGGCCCACCTCAAAGAGATTCTCCATCAAGCTCAAAATTGCATGAAGCAACAAGCAAACCAACATCGTTCAGAGCGCAAATTTCAAGAAGGGGATCAGGTATTCTTGAGGCTGCAACCATATAAGTAAACATCACTAAAAGACAAGGGTTGTCAAAAATTATCTCCAAAATTCTACGGACCATATCAAATACTTCAACGCATTGGATAAGTAGCCTACAAGCTAGCCTTGCCACCCACTGCAAAAATCCATCTCGTCTTCCATGTCTCATGCCTCAAGAAAGTGGTTGGGAACCATTGCAAAATTCAAACCAGTCTACCGGAATTGGATGAAGAAGGTTCAATCTGGCTCCAACCTAAACAGGTTCTTGACATGCGAGAACGGCACCTATGTGGCTGCATGATCAAGGAAGTCCTCGTCAAGTGGAAAGACACCTCTCCAGAAGATGCGACCTGGGAACCAACCACTATTCTTCAGTAGTTTCCGCAGCTTCAGCCTTGAGGAAAAGGCTATTTTTATGGGGGAGGGGATGTTAGGGTCCAACCCTAACCCCCTTATTTATGTAATAGGGTCAAGTCATATTTATAGTTAGTTAAAGAGTCAATAAATCCCATATTAATAATTGTAAGTGGTTGACCAACATTTAAAGAAGGGACCACAGTTAGTTGCAAATGGGCCATTGTATTAGATAGATGGTATTAATAAGAACCATGGTATTGACCCATGGTATTGCATGTATGAATCCTATATCAAGGATAGAGAATCCTCTTGAGGAGCTTCGTGTCTTATTTTGTAATTGAGCTGAGCTCTATTGGAGGTTGCCCCCTCAAAGAGGCAAGTGAACATTGCTTTCCTTTCTGAATAATAAAATACATGTTGTTATTTCTTATTGTTCTATGTTCTGGGTATATTTCTCTGCATACTTGGTATTCTAGTATCTTCTCACAAGTCAAGAGCATAACATTCTGCAACAACATTGTTAGGAGTTTCGTTTGGTGTTTGATCAGTGTTGAACATAATAAAAGAGTCTACATCTGAATGCATGGAGTAAATGTGATAGTTTTGAGGTTTATCTTGGCTACTTACCATGTATTTCATGAAAGTTTCTCTGTATAGTTTCTTGGGTTTTCCAAACACAGAAATTGTGGCATATGACATATCCAGTTGGAGGGATCCTTGAAGCTTGGATACCCAAGATCTGGATAACAGTATGCCATATGTGGGTGGGATGTCAGCCACTACAATGTTCATAAGGATGCTCTTGGCAGGATATTGGACTAAAGTAACACACAAATCTTTGATTAACCCTAGACATTTTACTTGACTTGAATCAAAGGAGAAAAAGTCTTTGTAAGGTCTAGTAATGTCTAGATTCAATTTTTCCATTATTGATTTTGGCATTAGGTTGTGAGAAGCCCCAGAATCTAACATGGCATTGTGTAGTATTTTGTCATGCATATTAAGGCTAATGTAAAAAGGTGGAACTCCTCCTTCTTGCAGTTTGCCATTAACATCTGGTCCAAATATTAATTCTAGTTTATCATCAAACAAGTTAACTAAGTCTTCGTTTTTAGTAATGTTCAGGGTCTAATTTACCTGTGATTTGTAAGTTTTGTTTTTAACTACCTCAGTCAAAGGGACTGAAATTTTCATCTTGGATATCTCTGCCCCCAAATTGAATGATGAGGAAGGGTTGTAGACCTTTGAAACAAGGTTTTGAGTGGAATTATCTTCCTTTTGTTTACTTGGGATTTCCTTATGGGAAATTTCAGATATGGAATTATAGGTGTTTTTCTCTGGTTCTTTAAGTGGAACTGATGTGGACGGTTTCTCAACAAAGGGTTGGTTGGCAGTTATTTCTTCAATGATAGAACTAGGGGGATTTTGGTTTGGTCTACGGAGGATTTGAAGTACCTACAAAACAAGAACTTTATTTGTTATTTTGGGTTGATTTGTCATTGCTTTCTTAGTTTGGTTAGGAGGACCAGCATTCTTTTTACTTCTCAAGTTATATTGTTTCTGCACTTCAAATATGGTAGAGTCATATCCCTGTTTATAGTCAAATGACTCTCCAGAATGGGTTTGACGTTGTTGTAGCATATGCAAATCTTCCTCATCCTGGGAGAGAAATTTCGGGTTTTGATCATCTAATCCCATTAGATTGATTTGGGTATCTTGTTCTGGATCATCAAGATCAGATGATTCTGTATAGTTTTCTTGAAAAGGGGGCCTAATGTTTTGATCAGGTCCATTATTTCCTGTGTTTTGGTTTTGATTTTCGTTTTTTTTTAAGGTAGCCTTCCTAACTGGGGGTGCTTGTTGATTAACCCATGTTTTTCTATCTAGGTTGTCAAGTCTATCCATGATTCTTTCTACAGTTTTGGCTAAAAGATCTACTTTACCATCAGAAGTTGAAGCTTTGTCAGCAAATCCTACTCTCCTTTCTAACTTTGCTCAGGCTTTTTTGGCTAAAATATTAGCCTCTACTTTTACTGCATTGGTTTGGCTTTGCTCTAGGGTTGTAGGCTCTATTTCCCTAAATTGGTATGCCATATCTAGATCAAAACCATCAGGGAACTTCATCATTGCGAGATCAGGAGGAGGCTTAAGTTTGGTCGGGATGGCATTGTAAGTTCTATTAAACCTGGTGCAGTAGTCTTGAGCTAATTCTTTAGGACCTCTCCTAATGTTCTCATACTCATAAAGTATCTGCAATGGGTTTTTCTTCCTCTCCCATCTCTCAATGAACATCCTATGAAAGTTTGTCATATCTGCAATACTACCAGTAGCTAAGTCTCTAAACTAGGTTCTAACTTCCCCAGCTAATGTTTGGGAAAAAAGCCTCATTCTTACATCTGCATCATCTATCTCATGTAACTCAAAATAATCGTTCATTCTGTTAACATGTTGCTGAGTAGTGTATAGGCCTGTAGCATCAAATAGTTGAATTTTGCTGTTATAGTCCTAAGGTAAGTCATGTAACTGACCAGGTAACACCAAAGGGGCATATCTATTGGCCATGGCTTGGCTCGAGGATAAGGGAGGATTAGCTTGGGTTGAGGTGGAGATGGAAGTATCTATAAGTGAACTTCAAGGGCTGATGGGTGAAGTGGGAGTGTCTATAGGTGGAAACAGGATTCTAGGTTGTATAGGGAGTTGTGGAATGAATGGGCCAGTGGAATGAACTGTAGTAGAAATAATATATGGTGTGGTAGTGATGGAAGGGGTATTAATAACGTTGGAGGATTGAGCAGAAAGTTCAACAATTAGAGCAGTATTAATGGATGATAGTGGCGTGTTCAGAATATTACATCAATTGATCTATCAGCTCTTTAAACTTCAAGGCCTGCAATAAAATTAGGATCTAGAATAGTTTCATTAACCACATTTTCAGATTTTTTTCTAAACAATGAGAGATCAAATTGCACATCAAAAGGTAAATCTTCTAAAAACAACCACTCATCAGGACATGAATTAGCTTTAACTAATGTTGTTTTATCAGTTGAACTTTCTTCTTTTTTTGGATTTTCATATAATTCTGTCTAGATCATCCACAATAACAACAGGGTTTGGATCCGGGCTGTCCTTGGTATAATGAGTTTTCCTGGTAGCCAGAATTATAACTTTTTAAATGTTTTTCAGTGTAAATTTTAAAACTTTTGTAAAAAATAACTTTAAGGGGCTCAATATGATGATTAAGATTTCCTTAAATCTTTAGGAGTCTGAGGTTTGTTCCCCAGTGGAGTCGCCACTATGTTATCACTAAAAACTTTTCCTTAGAAGTTTTGGAAGAAGGGAAGGCTTCGAGGTAACCATAATCCAACTTTTAAGCATAGGCTCTAGCCAACCTATGGCTCAGAGAGGGCTCTCTCTATATAATTTAGCTATGTTTTATTAGATATTAGGCTAGTTCTAGAGTTCAAGGGGGCTTTTTATTTGTATGAAGATTTGGTGGTGGAAAATAGGTAGATAGGTTGGTGCCTTTAGGCCATTGGGCAATGGAGTCAAATAAGGGGCAGCAAAGCTAGAGTTAACTCACTAAAGGGAATGTTCAAGGGGCAAGATAGCAGAGTGAAGCACAAATGCTTGGACTAAACGGTGAAATGAGTCTTAAGGGAGGTGAGAAGGCAATCGAGAATCCCCAGACTGAGGCTAAGATGGGGTAACAGTAGTGAATCATGAGTAAAGGGCAATTAAGAATCCTTTACTATAGACTAGAGGAGAAACTACGAAAGCTAAGGAGAAGTTAAGAATTCCCTAGCTAAGATAGTTTAAGAGAAAACATTAAGAATGTATAACAGTAAGATAGAGTGCAGTTCAGCAAATTCTAAAATAATATTCAAGTTAAAACATTCATACTTTTGAAACATTTAAGATTATGAAACAAATTTGAGAGAGATAAAACAACACAAGAAAATTACTCATTTGTACTCCGTTTTACACATGAATCCCTTGAAATATCTGATCTTTATTCATCAATCCAGCATGCTGGCCTAGTCAATGATACAAAAGCTTTACAGTCTTTGAACAAAATTCTATTGAAAGTATAAGAATCCACCCCTACATACTTCAATTTATGAAGTATTAATACAAAATGTTTTTACAAAATATCCCAAACTAACTTGGGAATTAATCTAGGAAATTCAAAATATCTTCTCGCATGAAGATAGATACAGCTATTGAATTGTTTTCTTGTTGTCCCTCTTATTATGGTTTAGCTAGAAGTTTATGGTTCCTATGCTCTGTGTTGGCCAAAGGCTGTTGTGTTCTATACTAATACTCTTTGACACGGATACTCTTTGACCCTGTAACCTTTGACTCTGATGCCCTTTTACCTTGTTAACTATGTGTTTGACCTTTAACTATGTTCTTCTATAGTAAGTAAGTTAATTTTTCCCATTCATGATCTGTGGGTAACCGGATACTTAGAATTCTCCGGTAAGTTTCATCTACCTCAATGTATTTGGAAAATGAAGGCTTATTTACAAACAGATGTTTTACCTCATGTTGGAGGTGAAATAGATTTTCAAAAGCACTATAGAGTACCTTTCCTGTTGGTACTCCTGAAACCCATGAAGTAGCCACTTGTTGTCATGCTACATCCCTGAGTTTGTCATTGTAATCTCCTTGTTCCATAAGTTTATCATAAATGAGTAAGGGATTAGATAATCCCTTTTCCTTTAGTTTATCAAACTTAGCCATGAACCTGTCAACGACTACTTGCATTTCCTTGCACTCTTCCTCTAACTTATGCATAAGGTCCCTCTTAGTGAGGACCTTTTTTACCTCCAGAATAGTAGCAGTCCTGTCTTCAATTTCCAATTCTTGTAGTTAGTACTTGCTCTTTGAATTTGAGAACTAGATGAGTCTAGCCCTGTTTCCTAATTCTATCTTCACTTTCTCAATAGCCTCTATTATTAATCTTATGAGATCAATCTGCTCGAATATGGCCTGTATGGATGGCCAAATATCACTGACAGAGTCAATGATATTGGCCCACAGTTTTTCCTTGGCTTCTCCAAGTAGCTCCTTTAGTGTCAAGTCTCTTTCCATTAACTTGAGCTTTTCCTTTATCCTTGCATCCTTTTGTTCCTCCTCTTTCTGCATAATCTTGGCAAGCTTATAGCCTATTTCTAAGCTTGCCACCTATTCGTTTAGCTTGTTTATCTCGTTTGTTTGAATAGACATTTCTTCCATGGAATGAACAAGCTTGGCTACTTCATTTGTTGATGTACCTACTATTGTTGTAGAAGCTGCTAATGTAAATGTTGCAGTGGTGATGGGAAAGGCAATGACTATAGGAGTTTTGAAGCCAATGTTGCTGGTACTGCAGTAGTCACTGTAGGGATTGCAGTTGCTGGTGTGATCCCTACTTCACCTTGCTTCAATTGGATTAAGGCATTCAATTCCTTCTCCGTTCGCCTCAACTGATCATTCAGCTTGAGGGCTAAATCCATTAAGTCCTCATGCTGAGTTTGAGACTGTAACACCTCTTGTGTTTGTGGATGATGCAAGGAGGGTATATTTAGTTGCTTCTTCAGTGAAGCAATGTCGTCATTCTTCTGTTTTATTAACTCCTCTGTTGCTTTGATATCTTTGGGATCATGTCCCATCTCTATGATCAAGTCTTCTAAAGAATTGATTTTGTTATCTTTGGCTTGTGATGAATCATGTTCAAGCTGATACTGAGCTAAGATGTTGTTCATGGAACTTTGTAGTTGATGAACAACTATGGACTTCCTTGTCAGGGTGGAGTAGATAATTTCTCCAGCCTGCTTGTGAAATTCTATTTAGTCCACAAGGTGAATATCCCTAGCCAACATCTCAAAATCAACTTCCTTATAGTCAGTGGATGCCCTTGGTTGCTTCATAGTTGGTTGAATGAAGGACACCTACATCTTCCCCTCTTTGATGTCTAAGGCTAACATCAATCTACTCTAACCTAGAGTATTAAGTTTGAAAAGCTGAGCATATGTCTCAGGTTTCAACCTTTCATTCAATTTTTATCTCTTTGATTCTGTATTTGATACTTTTATCTTGGTCTGCTGGCCTACTGAAGGACGAGTCCTCTACACTCATCTATCTATGTATCATCTGGGTTCCTGAGTATGATGGGGGCTGTGTTTCCTCTGAAGGAACAGTAACTTTACTCCTTTCTGGCTCAAAATCAGCTATTTCAACTAAGCCATTGGTGTGTTCCTGCTCTGACATAGGATTGAGTCTAGGCCTTTTGCTTTGGCCTCTTTCATATTGAACATTGAAGGATTGTGTTCCTGAACTTGATCCTTCCTCCCTGTCCCTTTTGTGATTTTTCTTCTAATTCGAAGGAGTCTACATGATAGGGGGAGTTCTCATTGTCCCTTCCTGAGGTGGTACCTGCACAAATGAATTTTCATCAAGTTGATTTTCTAGATCTAATAATGTGTTTTCCACAGCAACTTCAGTATTGTCCCTGTCCTCTAAAGTGTTTTCCAACCATTGCAATTGGTTGGCATACTTTTCTATCTCAGGGATGCAGTGATGGATATAGGGGGCCATCTTGTTTTTCTTCCTTCTTTTGTAGATGAAATCCAAGGGATCATATCTCCATATGAATCATTGTTTTAATTTTAATCTCTAAAGGATTAGGTCTGCCTCCTTTCCTGCTTCTCTGCTATTACAAATAAAAGGACCTAATTGGTCTTTGATCTTGAGTTGGGCTTTCTTTTTGGCTGAGACAAAGTTTACCTCATCTGAATTTATTATCTGCCTGTAGTACTCCAAGGAAAACAACCTCATTGAGAGGTGTTTAGGTAGTTTGTATGGGGCAAGTTGGCACCCATAAATCCTGATTTCAATGTGGTTTTAGTACAAGTGCCAATCTCCCACGTGATGATTGATGTTTAGATGAAGGACTCTCCAGATCTCAAAACTAATTCTTGGTGGAGGGGTTCCACTAAGCATGGTCATCATAGGATGGACAAAGGAATCTATGAATTAATTGTATAAATAGGGGGAGGAATATTGATGAGTCAATGGGGTCCAGAAGATGACTGATCTTGGTTTGCCCTTGGTGTCCAACTTTTGCAAGGTAAGTGGGAATTTATCTGCTTGGAAGTAGAGGAACATGGGATATAGTACTAATCCAGGTGGATGTTGGTGGCCACCCACCTATCCCACTTGGACCCCCACAATTGTCTCTTTCAGTTTTTCAGTTTCTGTAATTGTAGCACAATTTACTATTTTTAGCAGTTTTTCGGGTCTTGATCTTCCAGAGCTGTTTTGAGGCCCTAAACGACGTTTTTTTGGAAATATAGGAGGAACATGGGTCAATGGTCCTATGTTGCTATTCCCAAAGTTGTAGTGCTCATATATATATTTCTAACGAGCTATTGTATGTGTCAAACGGAGATCGTATGCCAAAGTTACAACCCAAGGAAGTTGATGTACCAACCTACCCAAAACAGGGCCCACAATTTGGCGTTTCATCTTCTAGGGTTATGTTTTGGGATGTTAAGGGTTTTCCATTGTTTCTCAATAATAAATAAGCCTTTGAGCCTCATTGTAACATAGAGTTGGTAGGGATCCATAGCTCTACCAATACAAATTGCCACAGCTCATAAGCAGCAGTATTGGTAGGGATCCATTCTATCGACATGTTGCTGAGCTATGATACAATACAATACATTATCTTCATAATATTTTCATGATATAGCTGAGGCGGGCATTCCCATGCTCAACTTTATAAATTCATTTTCATGTACATAAGACAGACAATCGTCTGTGTGCAGACTGATGATTCTAGTGGAGCCATCATCCCTTAGATTGGATGATTATCTGTGCAGCAATGATGTAAATTTGATGTCTTTATTTTCCTGAATATATATCGCAGCCCGGATGGATGAAACAAGATCTAGGGTCTTCAATCTCGTTCGATCTTCACTCAAAGTACAAGTCAATCCATGTGAGAGATGTTATGGAGTCGAACATGGAAAGACATCGCCTGATTACCAGCCAATGATGTAAGCTATTAACAGGCACGAGAGGAATCGCCGATAATGATGATGACCCTCAAGGTACTATAGTACAATTCATGTGGTGTGAATAAAGGGACTTGGCGTCGAACACCATGCAAAATCTTTCGGACAAAGGCCATTGATGTAAACCTGTCACCGGAAGTGAGAAACTTGCCATTGAGGCATGCAAGCTTCAAAGTACTGAAAGGGTTGTTCCTAGATCAACTTCCTGGATAATGAGCTAATGCCGACAAGAAGCGAACCGTCATAGGAGGGCCTTAGTGAATCCCACATCTATGACACGGAAGGGAGCAAATGATTTTAATGGAGATGAAAAAGATCTAATGATATAAGGTTCAGGGTGGCGGTCATGAAAGAATAGAGTGTGAATGTATTGCAGTGGATGAGACATAGGTGAATTCTCTAAGCGACTTCTCTTGAACATATCGGCGACACTGACATGATGGATTGGTAGTGTTAACCCCAAATGTAGATGGTGTGATGGACCAATGGTGATATGACTAGTGAACGGAACAACCCAACCCGACTCGGATGTGGAGTGAAAGTGTCATGTTCAAGAGCGACTTACTACCAATAAAGTTTCTTCAAGTTTTCTTCCCAATTTTTCCCCAATCATTGCTGACCAGTACCTCTTTATTTTTGTTAAGCTTGAGGAAGATAACATATGCTTGTTCTATAATTTTCCCTTCGAGCAAACCTATCGCTATGTTTTAACGAGCCTAGCGACAATGAAACTCGTTCTTGTCTGTTTGGACAAGTTTGTCGCTATTCGGTTTTAACGAGTTTAACGACAACCGCAATCTTTGCTTCAATGCTAACCGCAGGTTTGCTTCAATGCTAACCGCAATCTTCTGCATGTCTTCTAAAGTAGTTGGATCTCTTTCTCTTAATTGTTAATCCATATCAATGTCAAAACCATCCAGAAACTTTATCAAGGCTAGCCCCATGGGTGGCTTTAGGCGATCAGGGATTGCATTATAAACTGAATTGAATCTAATGCAGTAACCTTGAACGGACTCACCTGCATTTTGTTTGATGTGCTCGTACTTGGAAAGAATCTGAAGGGTATTTTTCTTCACTTCCTAGTGGTTTAGGAATTGTCTATGTAGATCGGCCAATGTAGTGACACTTGCAGCCGGCAAGGCCCTGAACCATTTCCTTACTTCACCTCCAAATGTTTTCACAAATAGTCTCATGGTTACATTTTCTACATCAATCTCATGAAGATCGAAGAAATCAGTCATTCTGTCCACATGTTGCTGAGCTGTGATACCATGAGGAGTACCATCAAACAAAGGAATTTTTCTTTGGTAGTCGGTGGACATATCATCCAAATTTTGAGGTAGTACAAGAGGTGCAAAACGAGTAGCCATTTCTCTTGGTGGATTTTCAATCAGTCTTGGTGATGTTGGGGGAGTAGGTGGAGCTGATGTATGGGGAGTATGAGGAGGTGTATGCGACGGTGAAGCAATCTTGGCTATTTTAGGAGTAGAAGGAGTTGACGGAGGGGATACGACTGCAGATTTTTTATTAGAGATAGTAGGCTGTAGGGGAAGGGTAGGAATGAAAGGCGGTTCGGTGGGAATTCTTGAACTAGACGCAATTGCGAATGACAAAAAGGGTTGCAGAAGCAGTCTCTAAAAAATCAGAGACATTAGAAGCCACAATGGAAGTCTAGAGCCGATTCAGGATATAATCATCAATGGATTTATTGGCCCTTTCAGTTTCAAGATTTCGAACAAACTCGGGATTTAAGACAGTTGAAGCGACAGTGCTTTCAGATTTGGTTTCAAACAAAGACAACTCAAACTGCTCATCAAAATCTTGATCCTCAAGATACTCAAAACCAACAGGACACGATTGGGCTTTGAACACGGGAATGATAGAGCTTCCTTGCCGGACGATTCTTGGAATAAGATTGGGATGTTCATAGACAAGAGGGGGATCAGGATTCGGATTTGCTCTGGTATGTCTTCTGGAAGCCAGTGTGTTACTATTTCAAGAAATCAAATGGACATTAGCAACTTGTTCAGCCTATCAAATCCTAAACTTATCATCCAAAAGCTTAGAATTCTTAGATGTATTGTGGTGATCTTAAAGTTAGATACTCCGTTTATAAGACTAGACCGGAGATTGACTAAAGTAGCGTTTATCTTCTTGCACTAATGCAAAGCAAAAGTGTTTCGAAGGCTACCTGTCTAATCTTTAGGCTCCATCTGTAGTTTATAAAATGAAGAATACCAACAAACAAATTTTTTAGTCCCTAGTATGGTCGCCACTATGTTAGTGCCTAGATTTACCTCAGGCTGAAAAGGTAGGATCCAGGGCCAACATCAAACCACGCTCAGCCTCGTAGCTAGCCCTACGAGGACAGGAGAGGGCTCTCTCTAGGTCAATCTCAGCAAAAGATAATCAATGGGCATGAGATGACTGAAATAAAACTAATTTTAGGCTAGATATGAAATACAAGGATTTGATTTGATTTTTTGGGGGGTTTTGTTGGAATCAAGGGAAAGGCAGATTTTCGGGTGCGCAGATTGAGGCTCAGTTCTGCAGAGATCTCGATGGGGCAAGGTAGGCAATCGTTTTGGCACTTAAATTTTAATGAGATGGAGGGAAAAGACAGGTGAGGTGTTGAAGAGGGAAAGGGAAATCATGAATCCTCCTCAGAAAGCTGAAAACATCAAACAACTAAAGCAAACCTCAAGTAGAGCATTGCACTTTCAATGAATTCTACTTACACTCTTGTTTGCTTAGTTCAGAAGAAACAAGATATATGATGGCATACATAAAAAAAATTCACAATTACTAAGAGAAGCATTGTACCAATACAAATTGCCACATGAAACCCAAAGAGTGCTGCAAATCCTGGTCTCAATTCCTTAGCCAAAACACTGAAAATGAATGTACAATGAAGCTCAAGGATTTCTCAAGAGTCCAACCATGCTAATGACTGAAAAACAACATAATATAGACAAACATAGCTCATCCTTGTCTCTAGTGGTCGAGCTCATGAGTATAGGAGCTGATCCAACTGATTCTAAACTGAGAACTAGAAACTAGGCAACATAACAGCATGCCTCAAAAAACAAGGAAACTGATCCATTCAGTTTGAAACAAACTCTAAACTGATGAATCTACCTATACAAGTGAAAATCAAACATATTTACATCATAATCCATCAAATTTCATCAAATTACATCATAAATTATCCATTAGGAAAGTGAAAAAGTCAAACAAGGCGAAACTGGGCGAAAAACAGAGCAAAACTTGGTCAAACTAGCAATTTTTCCTCTATGCGTAGCACTTGATTCTCTATGCATAGCGCCTGTTTGGACCCACTTTTGGAGGCCTTACCAGTGTCCAAATGAGCTCTAGGTGTGCTTGCTAGAAATTTCTGCCTGCCTACTTTCCAACCCAAGTGGAATTTTTCAATTTGGCCTCCATTTGCCCCTCCAAACATACATTCTCCCAACATTGCTTCCTGTGTGTCAAAATAGGGGCAGTGAGGTCATCTTTTGAATGTTTTTTGAACTTTTGAGGGCTCAAAACCTGCCCAAATTTCTTGGCCATAGGTAGGAAAGCATAAATTTGCATGAAAAATCCAGAAATGCAAATTTTTTGTGATTTAGAGCCGTCTAGCAAAAGCGAGCGACACATGGCATGGCGCATAGGGAGGAAAACTCTGTTTTTTGTGCGAAAAAATTTACAAAAATGAAAAAATTGCTCCAAATTTCTTGAAATTTGGACTGATTCTTCTCTATCAAGTGCTTTGATGGGCCAAGGAAGCCTCAGCCAAGATTTGAAGTCCTTCATCCTCTTTTTTCCTTTTTGATGCTCTCTTTAGCTTTGCTTTCAAATTCCTGATTCTTGCTTTGCACACCAAGTTTCGGGACAAATAATGATATGACAAGTTTCTGAGCATATTCTTCTCATTGATGGCCTTCTCTAGTTTCCTCTCCAAGTGGATGTTGGCTCTTTCAATCCATGACTCCCTATCTGCATTGATCTCTTGCTCCAAAGAAGTGAACTCTATCCTCCTCCTTCGGGCACTTTGGCGGTTTTGCCGAATGTTCTGTAACTCCATCACCACCTACTGATCTTCAAGCTGCTTATTCCTCTGCTCCAAATACTGTATAGTCCATTGGGCTCTATCCAAGTTGGTGGACAAGGCATCAATGTCCACCTACTGCTCCTTGATGATCTGTCTAAGATTTTCACTTTGTGGGCCCATGTGAGTATCATCACCCTCAATGAGGATGAAATTAGTCTCTCGGTCACCTGATGGTCCTTCCTCCTTTAGAGGCCTCTTGCCTCGATCCTGAACCTGTTGTGCTGATGGAGGAAACGAGGCCCCTTCCACCCGAGTGGAGATAACACTCGCTTCGCTGCTGCAAACAACTGTCTAATGCCTCTCTGATAAGAGATGAACACCGGCACACTAGCGGTCGCATGGCCCTGCTGATAAGAAGGTCCACTTGTCTCATGCCCAACCTCTGAAGGTCCCTGTGAAGCTCTAAAAAACTCATGATAGATGAAGTCATCCCATGTGATGCCCTATAAACCAAGCTGATGAACAACCACAATTTTGATGAGAGAAAAATGATAAAGACTATTAAACTGTTGTTGAGGGGTCTTGAGTTGCACAAGGGTGGTCATCCTTTCTATGTTTCGGCATATGAAATAAGGAATGTTCATCATCCGTACCCAAGTAAAATGCATCAGCAGCTGATGAGCCCCAATTTTTGGTACAATTTGGGCTCATTTGGCCTACTTGCTCTGCTCAAACCATTCATTTTTTATTGCTTATGCATTCATTTCTTGGTTTATTCGTGTTGTTTGTAGGAAGAAGGGTAGGCATTCTATCCACGTGACTAATTCATGATGATTTCAGGTTTTGGCATTAAAAGGGAGCAAAGACCACGAAAAAGGAGACAATGAGACAATGAGGTGGCACTGGTGATTTTTAGGAGAGGATGTCCACGGTCTGGGGGACCTTCCTCGTAATTCCCACCATAGCTCCGAGCTCCAATCCATCTCCCCACCGAGCTTAGAGGCAGCCAACTGTTCTACAGGAACAGCAGTTATAACTGTTCTACAGGAACAGCAGTTATGACTATCCTACAGGATCAGCAGTTTAAACTTCAGTTGGATAGCCGAGCTCCACAAATCAAGGACACCTGTTGGATGATCATTTTGCATAAATACTGAGGCCGTAGCCTTGGATAGGGGCTTTTTGAACTTTTGTATTGCTCTTGTAATTTGGAAGTACGAGCTACAGCTCGGTGTTTGTTCCTTTTGTAAGCCATTTTGGCATGTCATCAGACTTTCGTCTATGAATAAAGGCAGGCAGATTTTGATCTCATTCTGAGTTTCTAAGGGAGCTATAGCTCTCAGGGTAGGGCCCAACCTGAGAGCAATAGATCTCCTCGGTGTTGTAATGTTATTTGCATTTCGTTCCAGCACTTTGAGTTTTTACTTTGATATGCAATTTGAATTTACAGTCTGTTAATTTAGTCTTTTTCATGAGCTGAGATAGGATTAGTTTATGGTGATTTGCTTTCAGTTGCTTAGGTTCGATAGGAGGATAGTTATAAATTATTGGAGCTCCAGCAAAAGGTTGTTAAGGCTCACTGCCATCTCTGTTAGGGATTGGGGTGCAGTCCATAACCATCCACCAAAAAGAAACGCAGTTCTTCTCACTTCCATGCAAGCTGCAACATAGACATTTTCGTTGAAGATCCATCCATGCACTTTTGACACTGAACCATACTTCTACATTTCACTTCCATGCATGAGTTTCCTTTCTTGGTTTTCCATTGCTGTTCATAGGTTTCATGGCACAGTTATCATAGGTTAATGAATTCTTGTTTTTGGTGCATAAGTCATTTGTTTCATTTACGCTGCTCCTTATCATTCCACTTCCTTCTTCTTCTTCTTGATCTCTCCTCAAGTCACCCATTCGACCTCTGTCTAGCTCATTTACCCTCCAACTCATCCGTTATTCACTTAGCCCCATCTACTTAAACTTTCGTTGATCCCATCCTTCCAAGCCATCAAACCACTACATGCACTCTTCCTCCATCTGATTTCTCTGCTCCTGAGCCATCACCAGCTCCATCTACATCTCACCTATCCTTCCACACCACTCCAACACTTCACCATCTCCCAAAACCTTCCACGGCCAACATCCTGTAGAATTGCACAGACTTCCTGTAGAAATCTCTGAGTTTCCTGTAGGATCCCCTGCAGACTTCCTGTAGAAGCCTGCAAACTCGGTTGCTGAGCATCCGAACGTGGTAGACTTCTATGGACTGATGCTAGAGACCCTCTGGGACCTCCCCTAGCCATCCTGACCTTGCCCATGCTTTCCTTCCATTCCAACCGCTCCTGCACAACCAAACCCTAATCAAAAGCATCATCACAATAAATCCAACCACTTAATGAAAAAATACAAAAACATGTCTTTTCAGATGCAAGTAGCTTAGATGCATGTATTTCAGTTCACTACAAGTAATGGCATTCTTGGTAGTAGTTTCATTCACAGTTTTGCATTGTAAGGGTCTAGCTAGTCAAATTAGGGTTTACTAGGGTTTTCATGCTTTATTGGCTTTCAGTTTCTTTCTGCAATTAGACTAGTCTCCTTTGAGTTAGCTTTCGTCCATCATTCATAAAGCTTCTTCTGTGAGCATATAGAAGTTGGCTTGAGCCCTAGCGGACTTGTGCCAGCTGACCAAGTGACAGCTGCGACAAGAGCTAGTACTTGTCAATACAACACCATCGCTTCCAAGTTTGTACGAACTACCGGGTTGATAAAATTAGAGATAGGAAGCTCCAGGAGTTGTATCATTATTGCTACAATACTGGAGCCCACCATCTTTTTGGCGTCGTTGCCGGGGAAGCGTCAGAGTATTAGTAATTGTTGCTTTTCTTCTACTTTCTTACTCTTGCCTTCTGCTAAGTAGTTTACTTCATTTCCATTCTGCAAAAGTAGCATAGACATTTCCTGCTTTCATAGATTAGCATTTCCTGCTTTCATAGATTAACATTTCCTTTCTGCAAGCGTAGACTAGCATTTCCATTCTTGCAATTTCCTTTGAGCAAAGTAGATTAGTTCTTTCCTGCTTTCAGTTTAATTTCGCATCTTTCATAGTTAGTTGTAAATCAATCTGTCTCAGTTTTGCAGGTACCAAAAGAAAATCAAAGAAAAAGCAATCAAAAGAAAAAGAAAGTCTTTTCCATTTCATGCCTCGTAGGAACAGAGATAGATCAGGCAAATTCCTACCAAACACCCCCACCACATCACTAAGTCACCCTTCTCTCTTCTTTGGTGACAGTGACCCAGAAGAACCTATAGGTGAACATCCTGAGATATCCAAAAACCCTATAGTAGAAGAAGAGTTAGAGACCACTCCATCTGAAGCTATGGCTGACAATAGAAGAGAAGATGAGAGAATAGAAGGTGCATTTCCCATCTGAGAGACCAATGGAGAGATGAAAATGAAGAACATTAGCCCCTCCGCCTTACCTCACTTCCATGGGCTGACCACTGAAGATCCGGATACCTTCCTGTTTGAGTTTGCTGTCCTTTGTAGAACCTATGACTATACTGAAGATGAGAAAAAGCTGAAACTTTTCCCTTCCACTCTTAAGGATGCAGCACTACGCTGGTTCATGGGCTTACCTGGGAATAGTATCACCACCTGGGCTTAGATGCAGCAAGCTTTCAACACCAAGTACCGGGATTACTGTAGGTCCAACGAAACAAAGGGGGAAATCTTTCGGATGTCCATGGGAAATGATGAGTCCTTAAAGGATTATGAGGAGAGGTTCCAACTAAGCTATAAGCGGGCCAGGTGCACACTTGACCCTGAATCCCTCAAGTTGGTCCTGCTCCGAGGAGTCCCTGAAGACCTCTTAGATACCCTTCACATGTTAGCTGGGGGGGACATTTACCAACTGCCTTATGAGGACATCAAGACTGTGTTTAGAAACCACTCCAGGGCAGCTCGGAAACGAGGTAGAGGAAACCACCTCTCAACTAGTGTCCCTTTCTCCAAACATGAGCTTGCAAATCAATTAGAAGATCTTAAGAGTGAGGTGAGACAAACCATTTCCATGCAGCTTGACACATTCAGGATTCAGCAAAAGAAAGAAGAGGCTGAGAGAGCCTTGGCTGTCTTCTGCCCTAGGTGCACAAGGAGGCACCCTAAGAATGAATGTCCATTGCATTCGGTTGAAGTGTGTTTCGTTTGTGAGGAGGACCATCCCACAAATCAGTGTCCAACCTTACCTGGGTTTAAAGCCATGTACCAAGGGACAGAAGCTCCCACAGAGCCTCTCTATTACCTCAACCAAAGGAGGCCACAGGGATCTAGACCTTATCAGCAGGGGATGCAAGGGGCATCTCAAGCTTATTACAGCCCCAACCAATCGACTCCTATGCCTTCCTGGGGTCCCCCTGCTCATCCTTCATGGTCCATGCCTCCTCCATGGTCTTATCCACCTCAGTACCCCACTCAAGCTACTTCTCATTCATATCACTCACATGCCCAGCTGCAGCCTCAATGGAATGCACCTCAGTCGGGGTGGAGGCCCCAATACAACACTCCTCCTGCCATCTTGCCTCCACCACCAGTTCAACCTCAGCCATTACCTCCTGCTCCTCCAAGGCAACCTCAAATGCCTGCTCAACCGAACCCGAACCCCAACAATAGACAGGCCCAGCAGGTATACACTGGGGAAACCTCATGCCCTACCTATGCTGTGGAGATCCAGGAGATCAATCTTCGATATGGAAAGACTCTACCAGATCGCCAACCTCCTCCCCCAGAGGATGAGGAAGATAAACATGAAAGTGAACCAAAGGCTATTCCACCCTTTCCTGAGAGACTAACAGCCACCACACAACCCAACCCAGAGGAGGATGAGCTTCTGGGTGAGCTCAAGCAGTTGTGTGTAAAAATACCGCTTCTCCAAGCCATCAAGGATGTGCCAATATACAACAAGCTGGTTAAGGAGAAGTGTTTCAAACACCCAGGCAGAGAGAAGAAAGATGCCTCAACTATCAATGTCATAGGACAACTGTCTGACCTTATGTTAGGGCAAGTCATCTGCCCAAAGTACCTAGATCCTGGAAGTCCTGTAGTAGATGTTCACATCAATGGCACCATTATACCTCACACCTTGATTGATCTGGGGGCTGCCATTAATGTGATGACTAGGGATACCATGCTTAAGCTTAATATTCAGGGTTCCTTGAGGAAGACCTCGACAGTACTGCAATTAGCAGATCGCTCCACCGTGACTCCCGAAGGGATTGTGGAGGATGTCTTGGTCTCTATTGACTCTTGGGAATACCCTGCAGACTTCCTGGTTCTGCAACCAAAGGCCAAGCTTACTGGATATCCTCTCATTTTGGGAAGGCCTTGGTTAGCTACTGCAGATGCTTACATAAGTTGTCATGCAGGAAACATGACCATCAAAAATGGTCCCATGTCCAAGCAGCTAGTCCTATACCCTCCTGCCCAAACCTCCTTGGAGCATGACTTACCACTCTAGTTGGAAGAAGGAGAGGAAGACGAGGTGTAATCAGCACCTCTGTGCACCTTAGATACCACTAGAAGAGACCCCCCAACCGAGGATGACTTGATCGAGACCTTGATCCAGAATCCACCTTCCAGTGCACTACCCTTAGAGAAATTGGTGGAGGATGCCCAAGCTAGCACCTTAGTGGATCTTTGTACAACCAACCCTGTTACTCCCAGAGTCAAGAATGTGGAGTTCGGCCTTGAGAAATCATTGAAGATCAGCTCCTCCCTATCTCCTTCCCAGGAAAAGGAGCTGTGTAGTCTGTTGGCCAACCACCTAGATGCTTTTGCTTGGAGCTATGAGGAAATGAAAGGAGTCCATCCTTCGGTCTTTACCCATCATATATACATCAAAGAGGACTGTAAACCGGTTAGGCAACCTCAGAGGAGAATGAATCCAGCCCTTAAGAACATTGTCAAGGAAGAATTGCAAAAACTGTTGGATGCCGGATTCATCTACCCCATCTCAGATAGTGAATGGGTGTCCCCTCTAGTGTTGGTTCCCAAGAAAAATGGGAAATGGAGAATCTGTGTGGACTACCAAGAACTGAACAAAGCTACCAAGAAGGACCATTTCCCTCTACCTTTCATAGATCAAGTGTTGGATGGACTGGCAGGAAAGAAATTCTTCTCTTTCCTGGATGGGTTTAGCGGGTATAACCAAATCCAAATCAGCCCGGAAGACCAAGATAAGACCACCTTCACTTGTCCTTGGGGAACCTTTGCCTATCGAGTCCTTCCCTTTGGGCTATGCAATGCTCCTGCTACCTTTCAGAGAGCTGTTTTGAGCATCTTCTCGGAGCTGGTCCATGATGCAGTAGAAATATATATGGATGACTTTACTCCTTATGGGGCCAACTTCCAGGAAGCATTGTCCAACTTGGGAAAAGTCCTAACCAAATGCACCGAGATGAACTTGTCCCTTAGTCCTGAAAAATGTGAATTCCTAATGACTGAAGGGACCGTGCTAGGCCATACCATTTCTTGCCAAGGATTGCAGGTGGATCCTAACAAAATTGCTCTCATCAAGAGGGTTCCACCTCCTCAAAAGGTAAGGGATGTCCGGAGTTTCTTGGGATTAGCAGGATACTACCGGAGATTCGTTAAAGATTTCAGCAAGCTAGCCTCGCCATTGTTTGGCCTGTTGGCAAAAGATGTGGAGTTTAATTGGACTGACGATTGTCAGAGGGCTTTAAATGAGTTAAAGGACAAGTTGGTGTCAGCCCCAATCCTGAGAGGTCCAAACTGGGCCCTACCTTTCCACATCCACACTGATGCCTCGAACAAAGCCATAGGTGTAGCTTTAGGACAAGTTGAGCAAAATCTTCCATATGCCATTTACTTTGTTAGCAAAAACTTGTCCAAAGCTGAGCTGAATTACACTGTAACCGAGAAAGAATTCTTGGCTGTGGTCCATGCATTGAACAAGTTCCGACATTATATTACTGGTTACCAGACCTTTTTACATACTGACCATGCTGCTATTAGATATTTAATGAATAAACCAGATGTGAATGCTTGTATTATTAGATGGTTACTTTTATTGCAGCAGTTTGATTTGACCATTGTTGACAAACCAGGTAGAGAAAATGTTGTTGCTGACTTTTTATCTAGATTGGATTTGTCTGCAGATGAGGATGGAACCGTGGATGACCAGATGCCCGATGAACATCTGTTTGCTATTTCAGTACTCTCTCCATGGTTTGCTGATATAGCAAACTATCTTGTTTCAGCACAGTTCCCCCCACACCTATCTTCCAGAGAGAAGAGCAGAATCATCAGAAAAAGTGCCTCATTTACTTGGATCGGGGGCAATCTGTTCAAGCTTGGCCCCGATCAGATCTTAAGGCGTTGTGTAAGGGAGGAGGAAGTCTTTGATATCCTCCTCACTTGTCATGATGGGCCTTGTGGAGGACATTTTGCAGCAAAGAGAACTGCCTTCAAAATCCTGCAGGCAGGCTACTATTGGCCCACACTTCATCAAGATGTCAGAAGATATGTCAGTCAGTGTGACCAATGCCAAAGAATGGGGAAACCGACCCAAAGGGATGAGATACCTCTCCAACCTCAAGTGACTCTTGAGCCATTTGAGAAGTGGGGCATGGACTTTGTGGGCCCAATCAACCCCTCTTCGAGGCAAAGGACTTACATCATTGTGTGTACTAACTATTTGACAAAGTGGGCAGAGACCAAAGCAATCAAAGCAGCAACAGAAGAAAAGGTGGCCGAGTTCCTAAGAGAAAACATCTTCTACAAGTTTGGCTATCCAAGAGAGCTGGTCACCGATCGAGGGAGCCAGTTCACCTCCAACCTGGTTGAAGATCTCCTGGCTCATCACAAGATCAAGCATAGGACTTCCACCTCTTATCACCCTCAAGCAAATGGGTAGGTGGAAGTCACCAATAGAGCATTAGAAGGGATCTTGACTAAAGTGGTGAGAAGCAGCAGAAAGGACTGGGCAGATCACCTGGTTGAAGCCACATGGGCTTACAACACCACTTGGAAGACCACCATCGGCTTCACACCGTATGAGCTGGTCTATGGGAAGAAAGCTTTGCTGTCCATTGAGTTTGAGTACAACACTTTGAGGATGGCAGCTCAGTTGGATCTAGATCTCAGCCATGCACAACAAGAAAGGCTACTGCAGCTGAATGGCCTGGATGAGCACAGAATGCAGGCCCTCCTTCACTCAGAGGTGGTTCAACTTCAGAGAAAGGTGTGGCATGACCAACATCTCCATGACAAGCAATTTCAGTCGGGAGATTGGGCTTTGTTGTATGACTCCAGATACAAAGATTTCAAGGGGAAGTTGAGAACCAGATGGCTAGGACCATATGCAGTGGAGAAATGCCATGACAATGGATCTGTCCTCATTCGAACCATTGATGAGGAAGCCATTCCCCTGCTTGTCAATGGGCATCGATTGAAGATCTACAGGAGACCTCTCTCAAGACAAGAGTTCATCAAAACTATGGAGAAATCTGTATTGGTCATAGAGAAGGGTTTTGCCTCTGCTTTTGGCATACCCTGAGGGATATGAAAAAAAAATAAAAATAAAGATCCTTGGGTGAAAACCTCTCTGAGGCGCCCAAGGCAGGTAGTAGGGGTGAAAACCTCATTGAGGCGCCCCTATTGTCTTTCAAAAAAAAAAAAAAAAAAAGAGAAAAGGTGAAAAAGATCCTTGAGTGAAAACCTCTCTGAGGCGCTCAGGGCAGATGGCATGGGTGAAAACCTCTTTGAGGCGCCCCTGTTATCTTTCAAAAAAAAAAAAGAGAAAAAAAAAAAAAAAAACAATAAGCAAAATATGGTAAAATTGCATGCAGGTTGCAGATGTTCTATGGAGGAGAGGAAGCCCTCTAACTCAAAGCCAAGGGTCCTTATCATGTTGTCAAGGAACTTCACCAGCACCTCCTCCAAGGGTACCCATGTTTTTTTCAAGGTATGTGCAATTTTATCATGGTTTGAATCTTCTACAGGAAGATGCTGTCTTTCTACAAGAAAGTACAGACTTTCTACAGGAAGGCCGAACTTTCTACAGGAAGCTCTGTGTTCTACAGGAAACTTCCTGTAGGAGTTTTGGACGGCCAGAATTCATCTTAAAAGGAGATTTAGTGACTATGGATTGGTTTGGATGCATGCAAGCCTCTGTTGGCACCCTTGCACATTGCTGTCACTTTGCTCCACCATCCTTGTCGACATGCGACCAAGTCCCTGCACCAACAAAGAAGATCGATGAGTTCTCGCGGGAAAGCCATTTTCAAAATTAAACAAATGCTGGGATCTCATACCGCAGGCATCAAGAGCTCCGAGAACGTGATTGAAAAGCTAGAGCCTCCGTCGTGCAGCATGCACCCAAGGAGAAAGGACTGTTACGAGACACCTCGCGGGAATCCTCTAACAGTTCAACCTGCTCGAGTGGATACCATTCACAGCACCGCCATCTGAAATGAAACGCGGGCGCATGCAAGCAACACATCCACTCCATCGTTGGCAGCCTGTAACCACGAGCCTCCGGGTCTGTGTAAGTCGCATGCAGCAGGTAGATCCACTCACCATCGCCCAAGAACTGGAAAAATCGTGTGCAGCCACGCAGGTAAGTGTCTCAACCCTTCCTTCCATCAAATCGCATGAATTTTACTTTGAAATTGTTTTCATAGCGTAAAATTGAATGGTTGAGCGGCCGTATGGCCCGTCGACTGGCCACGTCGGCTAGTTAAAGTGTAATCGGATGTTTGGGTGGCGGCCACAACAAAGAGAATGAACGGCACGCACGTGAGAACACTCTCGTCAGAAGCATGAGTTTAACAGGAAAAGGCGGCGGTAAATCTGTGGGAATGGATGCGGCAGCAAGTGAATACGCAGGCAGATGATGGATGACGTCGCCCAACGGTCCGGCGGGGACAGCTCATCCCCCGCGCCACGGATTGCGCCGATTCAAAATATAATCGGCTAGATCATGCGCATGCATTTATCATCCAACACTTCAAACTCGGGTGGCTATTCTGATCTCCTCTGCACTTTGATACGCCGAGTTGTTGGCTACCAGAACGTCGGTAAAGCACACCTCGAGCGCGGGCCAACTACAGTCCTCCCCGAGAATTGCGCACTGCTTCTACAGGAACGCAGTTATACAGGAACGCAGTCTACAGGAACGCAGTCTACAGGAACGCAATCTTCTACAGGGAAGAGGGTGCCTCACGAAAAAGGTGGCCAATTAAAGAGGTAACCCTGAACTCTTCATGCAACTGGTTAGTAAAAGTGGCAAGACCATCGTCCACAGTCAGGTCATAAAGATATTGGTGGAATTGTTGTTTGCTGTGCCTATGCTGTCATTCTACAGGATGTCGGTATAAGTAGACTGTGTTGAATTTTGTGGATTATGTGCATGCTCTGTCTTAATAGACCAAATCTCTTTTGCATTTGCCACCTTTAATTAAAACGACCGTGTTCATCATGCCGGGTGGGTTTATAAGACAGGAACCCACTGATTCAACCAAACTAAGGGAAAACCCGGCAGTGGTAGAGCTCTTCACCAGAGCACAATGGATGCCTTTTTGTGATAAGCTGCAGGGCTACGATGATGAAGTGGCCGAAGAATTTTTGCAGGCTCTGAAGCCTAAATCTCAGACACTGGCCACAGTGAACTTCAGAGGTCTAAGCCTCAAGCTCACCCCAGAACATATCAGTCGGATCACAGAACTTCCTATGGGTCTGCCGTGGGATAAAGAGGAGAGAAAGCTGAGTCAGCAGGCAAAGAAAGAATTCTTTCCACCTGAGGAAGAATTCTCGGAGGACAAAAATGGGGTGCGAAGAACGAGCCTGTTGCCACCTTGGAATGAAGTCAGTTTGCAAATCATGAAATATATTACTTGTGAAGGTCGTTTCAGCATCGTGTATGCATATCACTTTCGGCTGCTCGCTGAGTTGAGGCACCGAATTGACCTTCCTGTAGAACAAAAACTGAGCATCCCTTATTACCTCCTGCAGTCTCTAATGGAGTGTGCTACAAAGCTGAAAGAGGGAATACCAGATCAGATAGCCCACCATGGGTTGATCAAGCTTCTTGTGGAGGATGCATTGCATTCATATAAGGTTCCCCTCTCATGGGAGTCCTTCCGGAATTTGACAAAAGATGGGGACATTAAGATGTTGATCGAAGAAACGGGTTCCTCCAGCAGTGAGGAACAAGAAGCAGTGGCCGAGGGACAGAGAGAAGAAGGCCAAGAGACCCCGACAACAGTACAGAAGAAAGAACAAAGGAAGAAGCATGAGGAAAAGGAGGACAAAGAAAAAGGTGGCACACCTATCCTGTCAGCAAGGGAAAAGAGGATGAAGAGCAGAATGGACAAAGCTGAGGTGGTCCACGTCAGCCCAAGTACCTCAACAGCACCTGCAACCAAATCAAAAAGCAAAACTCAGGCAGGCAAGCAAGCAGAGGTGGAGACACCTGTGTCTACAGGAAAGCAAAAACAGGCTTCTACAGGAAGCCCAAAAACAAAAACAAAGGCTTCTACAGGAAGCCCGAAGATCATTGAGAAGCAGGCTTCTACAGGAAGCCCAAAAGCAAAGACCAAGGCTTCTACAGGAAGCCCAAAAGCAAAGACCAAGGCTTCTACAGGAATCCCGAAAATCGTTGGGAAACAGGCTTCTACAGGAAGCCCGAAAACAGAGACAAAGGCTTCTACAGGAAGCCCGAAATTGCAGAAACAGGCTTCTACAGGAAGCCCCGAAAAGGTGAAACCCAAGGAGAGAAAGGTGGATATTCTGGCACGGGAGGCAGCAGCTGTATTAGCTGGCCTCAGCACGCCACCTAAGCCAAAAGGAAAGAGGAAGAGGGAGACCCCTCTATACTTTAAGGCTCGAAGAAGTGTTAGGATAAAGACGGGCAAGCCACAGGCCCAATCCAGCAGCCCGATCGTCATCGAAGATACACCTGCTTCTCCCAAAGAAAAGTCACCCTCCAGGATCACAGCCACCTACGAGAAGGGGAGTCCAAATAAGAATACGTGGCAAGAAAGGTTAGACTTGTTGACTGAACAAACGCAGCTACAGGAAGCTGAAAATGTTCTACAGGATACTCTGGCCCGGCTACAGGAAACGGAAAAGAAGGAAGGGGAAGGACCCTCATCACCACCAAGGGAGTGTGAGGTAGAACTGCCTGAAGAGATAGAAAGAGAACATATACCAGAACCTAGCCCTTCCCCTAATCTGAATTCATACTACGCCTTTTTAGAAGCGGGCAAAATCATACCGCAGAAATTTACTGTGCCTCTATTTTTTGAACTAGAGAAAGAAAGAGTCTGTTCCCACACATGGATGCAGATCACCAAATCAAAGGGTGTGGCGGACATAGGCCCTTTACAAGAGCAACTCAAGGAGGTCAGGAGTGAATTCACCATGGCTAAACATGTGGCTAATTGCCAACGTGTGCTTCTACAGGAAGAAAATCAGAAACTGAGATTGCAGCTACAGGAACTAAAGGCAGGGGCAGGAACATCCTCCAAGGATATCACAAATGAACAACAAGACAAAAAGGAGCTGACCACCAGCCTTGAAGGGCCAATGACACTTCTACAGGAAGCAGAACAGCAAACAAAAATTGAAGTGCAAGCCCTAAGAGAACAGCTGCAACAAAAGGAAGCACAATTGGCCTGCATGGCCAGTTGGGCCATGGAGGCAATTCAGTGCAGAACACATGCAAAATCCTATGGATTGTTCTTAAAAGATCAATGGTTGTAGTTCCAAATAAACACCTTGGCACAAAGAGGTATTTCACATATCCAAAACCCACAACAATTTTCTGAATTGTGCAGTACTAGTTCGTCTGAGGACAAAGCCAAATTAGCAGAGTTTTACCTCCACAATTTGGCTTTGCCTAATGAAGTCTCCTGGGATCCCAATGTTGCCTTGGGTGATATGCAATTGATGGCGTTCGCCTCATGGTTAAACCATGAGGATCAGAGAGCAGCTGAAGCAAAATCGGTTATGAACCGAGAAGTGAGTGAACCACTGTTCATTCGACCAGAACTAGAGGACCCGGTGGCACTCATCTCAGCCCACCAACAGTTGGCTACAGATCCCACAGCTTCCTTGAGATTTATGGACCAACAGGCCCAAGCCATAGCCCACTTTGAAGACATGGAAAGGTTGTTGGGAGAAAGTGTTGCCCAAGCATGTGCACGCAGATGTAATACCCTAGCACACAGCTTGAAAATCAGAGAGTACCATACCCCCATTCGGATGAGGGAAGCTTTGGCAAGGGTTGAGCTTTACAAGAAATCCATGCAAAGCCTCCAGGCCAGCTGGATTGGCCTTAAACTCAGCCCACCTCTACTGCTAGGACTGACTGAAGGCAATACAGAGGAAGATGACAGTCAACAATGGGAAGAGGTGAACAGGAAACCAGGGTTTCATATCCACAGAGAAGACACCACCACAGAACCTTGGGATGCAAGGGAAGCAGTGAAAGCAATGAAGGATGAAGATTTGGACTAAGTTGCTCAAGGATGAGCAAATAGTTTAGCTGGGGGGTGATGATGAGCCCCAATTTTTGGTACAATTTGGGCTCATTTGGCCTACTTGCTCTGCTCAAACGATTCATTTTTTATTGCTTATGCATTCATTTCTTGGTTTATTCATGTTGTTTGTAGGAAGAAGGGTAGGCATTCTATCCACGTGACTAATTCATGATGATTTCAGGTTTTGGCATTAAAAGGGAGCAAAGACCACGAAAAAGGAGATAAGGAGACAATGAGGTGGCACTGCTGGTTTTTAGGAGAGGATGTCCACGGTCTGGGGGACCTTCCTCGTAATTCCCACCATAGCTCTGAGCTCCAATCCATCTCCCCACTGAGCTTAGAGGCAACCAACTGTTCTACAGGAACAACAGTTATAACTGTTCTACAGGAACAACAGTTATGACTGTCCTACAGGATCAGCAGTTTAAACTTCAGTTGGACAGCCGAGCTCCACAAATCAAGGACACCTGTTGGATGATCATTTTGCATAAATACTGAGGCCGTAACCTTGGATAGGGGCTTTTTGAACTTTTGTATTGCTCTTGTAATTTGGAAATACGAGCTACAGCTCGGTGTTTGTTCCTTTTGTAAGCCATTTTGGCATGTCATCAGACTTTCGTCTATGAATAAAGGCAGGCAGATTTTGATCTCATTCTGAGTTTCTAAGGGAGCTATAGCTCTCAGGTTAGGGCCCAACCTGAGAGCAATAGATCTCCTCGGTGTTGTAATGTTATTTGCATTTCGTTCCAGCACTTTGAGTTTTTACTTTGATATGCAATTTGAATTTACAGTCTGTTAATTTAGTCTTTTCCATGAGCTGAGATAGGATTAGTTTATGGTGATTTGCTTTCAGTTGCTTAGGTTCGATAGGAGGATAGTTATAAATTATTGGAGCTCCAGTAAAAGGTTGTTAAGGCTCACTGCCATCTCTGTTAGGGATTGGGGTGCAGTCCATAACCAACCACCAAAAAGAAACGCAGTTCTTCTCACTTCCATGCAAGCTGCAACATAGACATTTTCGTTGAAGATCCATCCATGCACTTTTGACACTGAACCATACTTCTACATTTCACTTCCATGCACGAGTTTCCTTTCTTGGTTTTCCATTGCTGTTCATAGGTTTCATGGCACAGTTATCATAGGTTAATGAATTCTTGTTTTTGGTGCATAAGTCATTTGTTTCATTTACGCTGCTCCTTATCATTCCACTTCCTTCTTCTTCTTCTTGATCTCTCCTCAAGTCACCCATTCGGCCTCTGTCCAGCTCATTTACCCTCCAACTCATCCGTTATTCACTTAGCCCCATCTACTTAAACTTTCGTTGATCCCATCCTTCCAAGCCATCAAACCAATACATGCACTCTTCCTCCATCTGATTTCTCTGCTCCTGAGCCATCACCAGCTCCATCTCCATCTCACCTATCCTTCCACACCACTCCAACACTTCACCATCTCCCAAAACCTTCCACGGCCAACATCCTGTAGAATTGCACAGACTTCCTGTAGAAATCTCTGAGTTTCCTGTAGGATCCCCTGCAGACTTCCTGTAGAAGCCTGCAAACTCGGTTGCTGAGCATCCGAACGTGGTAGACTTCTATGGACTGATGCTAGAGACCCTCTGGGACTTCCCCTAGCCATCCTGACCTTGCCCATGCTTTCCTTCCATTCCAACCGCTCCTGCACAACCAAACCCTAATCAAAAGCATCATCACAATAAATCCAACCACTTAATGAAAAAATACAAAAACATGTCTTTTCAGATGCAAGTAGCTTAGATGCATGTATTTCAGTTCACTACAAGTAATGGCATTCTTGGTAGTAGTTTCATTCACAGATTTGCATTGTAAGGGTCTAGCTAGTCAAATTAGGGTTTACTAGGGTTTTCATGCTTTATTGGCTTTCAGTTTCTTTCTGCAATTAGACTAGTCTCCTTTGAGTTAGCTTTCGTCCATCATTCATAAAGCTTCTTCTGTGAGCATATAGAAGTTGGCTTGAGCCCTAGCGAACTTGTGCCAGCTAACCAAGTGACAGTTGCGACAAGAGCTAGTACTTGTGCATACAGCACCGTCGCTTCCAAGTTTGTACGAACTACCGGGTTGATAAAATTAGAGATAGGAAGCTCCAGGAGTTGTAGCATTATTGCTACAATACTGGAGCCCACCAGCAGCCTGATGTGATAAGCATACAAGCGGGAGAACCGGCCCTCACAGGTAAAATACTTCATGCTCAGTTTCATTAAATGAGCATACTCATCCTTGAGAAACCGAAAAGGAAACACTCCCTTAAGCTGCCTCAGAAAACCAGGTTTGATGTATGGTTCATAGTGTTGCCGGTCAATTTTCTGTCTCTTATTCCATGGTTCTCCAATTTTTGGTATGCCAGTTGCCAATGAAATGGTTTCTGGTGTTAATGTGAAAGTAACACCGGCAAGAGTGGCTTAATCACCATGCAAATGCAACACAAATAAGCGGGCCAACTCACGATGAAACTGAATATGAGCAACCTTCTCGCAAAATTCATAACATGACTGATGCTAGAAACAAAAGAGGGCAAGAGGGCAGGCCTGCAACTCGGTAAGAGTGGTAGGTTCTTCTCTGATATGTCTGCCACCTATATGAGGCCTCCTGGGTGCATGTCCCTTCGTGGGTGAATCACTTTGGGTCTCTTCTTCATAATGATATGAAGGATCATATGCCATAACTACTGATAGACAAACTGGCTTGGAGAAATAGGTGCTAAAACTGTGTTGGACTACTTTTGATGATTGTTTGACCTCTGCTGCCAAGGGAAAACAATGAAACAAGGGATTTTTAGGAGAGGGAAAAATAGTGGGAATTTTGGGATTGTTGGGACAGAGTTAGCTAGGGAAAATATGGGATGTTTGGGAGGTTTCGTATAAGGTTAGGGTTTGGGATTTTATAATAGGAAATTTGGGAAAGGGAACTTGGGATAGGGGATTAGTGAATTTAGGGAGTAGGGGAACTTAGGGAACCATGAAAACAGGGAAAAATGGGGTAAGGGAATGATGGAGGGAAGATAAACTTGGTAGCAAAATAGTTGATCAAACCCTAGGTAGCAATTTTTGTTTGAGGAATTTGTAATGGTAGGGTTTGATTATTTATTAAAACATTCACCACATCAACGATCATAACATCAACACCAAATTTGGATAAACAGCAGAGGTGAAGCTCAAACTACTTGGAACAAGGTGAACTCGTGCGATTTTGGCGATTGGAGGTCGTTCTGGTGATTTTCGGGCTTCCTGAATATATGCACCGCGCAGCATGCCCAATGCGTCGTGCCTCACCAATGTGCCACGCCCGTGTTAAAATGAACTGCAGACTACGGCCCAGTGCGTCGTGCCTCCTGCCCAGTGCGCCGCGCCGGTCGATTTGGAGCAAATTTCACCCAAAACTCCCACAATCACTTTGCTTTGTTTTCTCTTGGCTCTTGGAGTGAAAATGAGTTTCAAACACTTGGAGGAATGGTTTATACATGGAGATTTTAAATTTATTTTTTCCAAAACCCACTTTCATAATGTTTTGTCTTTGACTTTATTTACAAACTCTGTTTTTTGGACCTTTTCACTTCTTTTAAACTTCATGATGAATTTAATGACCTGAGCTTTGCTTGCTTTGCAGGTCATGGAGCTTCTGGGGCTAAGGAAAGAAACCAGGGTGCAGATGAAAGAATTTACAATGCAGAAAACAAAATTTCCATGATTTTTTTACAATAAAGGCTAAATATTCTGTTTTTTTTTTTTTTTCAAAACAGATTTTTGAGGAAAAAAACATTTTGAACACTTGATGATGAATTTTATTGATTTTGAAACATCCTCATGGCCTGCTGGAAATTATTGAACACTCTGACACATTTTTTGACAAAACCCTAATGAAACCCTAGACCTATTTGACAATGAAACCCTAAAGACAACCTTTGCAATTTTCAAGATAAAAAGACTATATATGTTTTTTAAATGAGCAAACATGAGCCAGCAAGTAGATAACATGAGGGAAACTGGAGGAACGCCACTGCCGTCAGATGATCTATGCACCTAATGGAATGCAAGTGACTGGGCGGGACACCTATCATGAAATGAAACAAGAGGATTTGATCTCTGATGGAGGGATGACAATATCGACTCTAACACCCTCGACCATGCTTCCCACCATTACTAGACACATCCGAGATTGCATAACAGCTCACCAGGGACCAAGTTCAGTAGATGGAGGAACTCAACGCAATGGGGACCATTGCTTCCTAAGAGGGGGGAATGATCCAAGTGGATGTTGGTGGTCACCCACCTATCCCACTTGGACCCCCACAACTATCTCTTTTAGTTTTTCAGTTTCCGTAATTGTAGCACAATTTACTTTTTTTAGCAGTTTTTCAGGTCTTGATCTTCCAGAGCCGTTTTGAGGCCCTAAACGACTTTTTCTGGGAAATATTGGAGCAACATGGGTCCATGGACTAATTTTTCTTGTCCCAAAGTTGTAGTTCTCGGATATATCTTTCTAATGAGCTATTGTACACGTCAAACAGAGATCGTATGCCAAAGTTACGACCTCGGGAAGTTGACGTACCAACTTACCCAAAACGGGGTCCACAATTTGGCATTTCATCTTCTAGGGTTAGGTTTTGGGATGTTAAGGGTTTTCCATTGTTTCTCAACAATAAATAGGCCTTCAAACCTCATTGTAACATAGAGTTCAGAGGCATGTAGCCGCCACATCTCTTCTTAGAGATCAGCTACCATCTCCCTAGCTGGTTTATTTCCATTTTTGTTTGTAAGCATATTTCAGTATTTTACATTAATCAAATGATGTATTATTTCCGTTGCATATCTGTATTTATGGTTATCTCTACAATTTGTTGCGTAACTTTTTAGATCCAGATCAGTGGTATCAGAGCGGTCTTCTTTTTCTCTATTTTTCTTTTCATGTCCCCAACAAGGTCAGGATATAAGGAGTTAGGGCTTGAACTGTTCGAACCTTTGCAAGACCAGCCTCGCAAATTCCGACGGCCTCCCATGGTGGATGAAAAGAAAGATGAGAGGGTAGGAGATCCTATCAAAATCTAGCTCGAAGAAGCCCTCGAGCGGTAAAGGAACGCGATGATGGATAGCTTTACACAGATCCTTCAGCGGCTACCCAGAGTGTAGAGCTATAAAAAGGGTCTCTTCCACCTCTAATTACCTCACATTAATATGTCAATCCGGGAGCGTTGTATTATTTCAAAGAGTGTCTCAGTCTGAGGCTATCATTTGTCAGAGTAATGCTAGTAGTACAACGTTCAAAAATACAAGAGTAAACGAATGCTTGTCTATAACTAAGTTACTTCAAAAGAGTAAATCACACACTCAGAAAACTAGGCAACTTATCAGTCAAGGGTTCGGCAGCGATAACCCATCCCTTTGGAAACTGATGGAAAGGAAATTAGAGAACAGACCATGGGTCTGGGAGCTAGACAGTAAATGTCGAGGCTCACTACAGCCTTAGATTGTCTCTCACACCAAAACAACAAATGCTAGTAAATGGAACGACAGATAGAAAAATGGAACAGCAAATCAGAAATCGAACAACAAATCTGGAATGGAACAGCAATTCTGAAATGGAACAACAATTCTTAAAAGGAACAGCAGTTAAACAACTAAGTCTCGCGAGCAGTAATCAAACTTAATCTACTAACTCAAATGCAGTCATCGTAATCAAACAGCAATCTTTCACTCTTAAGGCAGATCAAGCAGTATACACTAATAGAACAGCACTAATTACTGATAAGTTATGGAACAGCGCTTGGAAACCATATATGCACACAACACGCTTGAATAGTAATCTGATCTAGCATCAATCTTAATTAAAATGAATACGACTGCTTTTCAAAATAGAACAGCATTACTTCTAAATCCAACAATCGTAAAGAACACAACTTCCAGATGAATTCTGTAACATGAATGTACAACACAAAAGCTCTGTAACAAAATAGTAACAATATTCGATTAAGACTAATAATATTCAATCAACTCTAAAAGGAATAATAATATAATGCAGAGTCAATACAACAGTTCTGTCTGTAGAAGCCTTAATGAATTAATATTAACAGAGCATGTGATGTAAACTTATAAAGCATATCAGATTACCAAATAACGACGATAAGCAAATCACGTAGAAATCAAATTGTAGTAATACAGAAGCAAGTTTCCTCCGAGGCTGGGCCCTTAGCCTCCAAGGGTACACCGCTTTAGGTTAATCCAGACGTAGAGATAAAATAATCACCAAGTTTGTATTAATGCATGAAACAAAAGTACAATGAACCAGTTCTTATCGAGACTCGATGATCAAAGTTTTGATCTTAACAAAAATTACATAAAAGCATAATCATGTCTCCCAAAGCTAACAGTGTTGTCCCTTTATATAAGGGTGATGGCGGAGATGTCTAAGTAACAAGATAGATAAAGCAGCGATCCCTCAGGATCAAGGATCCTGAGGGATTCGCCAAACTGTTAATTCTTAATCATCTCTTTTCTCCTACGCCGAGCTGGTGTCATCTCCTCCTTTTCAGGGCCTATTTGCTTTGATCTACTTAGCCTTGTTTGCACTCGGTCTCCCGTCAAAGGGACAACAGTTACCTTGTCCTTGTCCTGAGGGATTCGCCAAACCATTAATTCTTAATCATCTCTTTTCTCTTGCACCGAGCTGGTGTCGTCTCCTCCTTTTCAGGGCCAATTTGCTTTGATCTACTTCGCCTTGTTTGCACTCGGTCTCCCGTCAAAGGGACAACAGTTACCTTGTCCTTGTCTTTTTATTTGGAACAACAACTCCTCATTTTCACCCCTTCCTGCACGAGAGAATGACAATTGTTAGCGGCTGAGTCCTGCATATTAATATCACATGTTTTGTTATAATTCTTTATTGTTTTCCAAGTTCATGATGCAAAAAGGTTTACAAGTTCTACTGAAAAGCCACTGAAATGATCGTCAAAAACATACCTTTTTAGTACTCCACACACCCCCCTGCTTACCCTGTTTCATGCCCTCATGAAAACGTTGTAGTTGAAATGCAATGCAGTGAGAGAATAGGTTGGAGAAGGAATCTCATGCGGAGGCCTACAGCCGTGATGAGTAACTAGGTAGTCAAAGAAATGGCCTGTTTGACCCTCAGGCATCTCATACAGGGCTTCGTATTCGGGTGCAGGGTGCCAAATAATCAGACTGTGGAACCTATACCCTAACCAGGATGGCCCTGCTCTCAAAATGCTTTCACCATAGAGGTGCAAACGATTGGCAGCTAATTTAAAATTCTCATATTTAAACGGTTCCCTGAGTTGGATATTCGGATTAGAGATTTGATACCGAAATTTAGCTGCATCAATGGCAAGGTCTTTGATAGAAAGAAAATATTCTAATCCTTGTCGAATGAGTGCCTCATGCATGGGTCCTAATGTTTCAATGACACCCGGAGTCCTCATGAGGTTTCTATGTGCTTTCCACAACTGCACTGGATTCCTAGGCTCAGCCCTTACCCACAAATCTAGGCCATTTTCTTGCCTCTGGAAAGTATTATAGGCTTTGAGCCATTTAATCTGATTAACCCCAAATGAGATGAATGCTTGCAATTAGATGTCTCCAACAAAAGGGCCAGGGTTCAGCTCAGTCTCTTGATCTAGTACAAGGTTATGCAAATAGAATTCGCACAGCAATCTCTGGACCTTCACCCCGTAGTGTTTACAGCAGTCTATAAAGTCATTGACAGTGTTAATTTGTATGGGGGCACCTGCTTTAACAGCTTTTATTTTTAATTGTAAATACCGTTCCAGTAAAAACATGGCATAATTTTTGGCAGGGGCCCTACATGCTAAAACGTCATTGTATAAAGAACACAAGGTATCCATCTGCTTGATAACAGTATCTAGCCTACGAGTTACCTTTGCAACTTTCTCTTGTTCCTTCCGCCAACCTTCAAAGGCCTGGCTTTCGGATTGATTGACGTTCCTAAGTTTCTGCTATAGTTCTTCATACTTCTCACGAGGGACCGTTTGCCCTCTAAGCTTTTCTGCTTCTTGCTGAGCCTGTTTCAATCCCTTGCGCAAGGTTACTGTTTTTGGATCTCTTCTCCATGCAGCAGTGGAGGCTGGGAGTTTTACCTGAACTTTCTTATTGCGTTGCTTTGAGTTCAGAACCCTTATCACCCCTAAGCGTGGTGCCTCCGTCTGAATTTTCTTATCACATGTCATCATATCATCCATTTCTATTTTAACATGAATATCAGTTTGTTGTTGTTTCTTTTCAAATCGAACAACAGTCTGTTCTTCAGCATCATTTGGAACAACAGTTGGATTTTCAACAAGGTTTTGAACAGCAGGACGAATTTTGGTCCTCTGCCTTTTTGCCTTGCGGAGTTTTACTGGAGTGGTCACCTTTTTCTTCCCTGTAGTCTTTCTTACCCTCTGCCTTGCTTTCAGGATCCTGATCTGCTGGTGGAGCTGGGCTATTATGCTCAATAATCTCTATTGTTCCTTTCGCAATTCTTTAATTTCCAAAGTTTCATTAGAAGGAACAGCAGGCTGTCTGTTGCGGTTTAGGCCGTGACTAGTCCCTGGATCTTCCTCCTGGGGTGTTTCTTCATTGTTATGCTCCGGCTGTTCTGGGGTAGGAACCCTAGCTGCTTCTGTCAATTCCTAGGCAACTTCTTTTTCTACCCCTACCTCCTCCGGAATTTCTTCTGGTGCCTTAGGAATGGATTGTTCCTATTCAGTATCTCTTATTTCTTCTTCATCATGAACAGGCAGACTTCCTTCTTCTGCCTCTTTTGCATGTGATTTTTCAGATGCGTTTTCCTCTTGTGGTTTGTCATGGAGGTCTGATGGACTGGAAGGTTGGCCATACTCACCCATATTGACCAAAACTGCGGCCAATTCATCTTCTCCCACTGGGTCCTGTGGTGGGCTACCTTCCTGCTGTCCCATTTCCCCCTCCTGCTTGGATTGTTCAGCTTTTGCCTCAGAATGCTCAGCTTCTGTTTCAGAATGCTCAGCTTCTTTCTCATTTTCTTCTTCGGATTGCTCAGCCTCCTCTTCAGATTGCTCGGCCTCTTCTTTCTTTTCTCCTTCAGATTGCTCTGCTTCTTCTTCTAGCCGTGAGGATTGCTCGTCCTCAATTTCTACTGGTTGGTTGGTGCTTTCCTGGAGCTTTTCCAGCCTTCCTCGTATCCGAACTAACCGGACCGATTTCCTGTGCTTCTCTGGTTGTTCGGGTGTACCAGTGGCATGTTTACGCTTTGCCGATTCCTGGTGTGTTTCTAGACGTTCGGATGTACTAGTGACATGTTTTTGTTTTACTAATTCTCTGCGTTTTTTTGGACGTTCTGGTGTGCTGGTAGTATGCTTACGTTTTGGGGATGGTGTTGTCAACCCTCCCTCAATCATTGCAATTAGCTCTTCCCAGCTGCTTTGCTGCTGGGTGAGGCTATGACTAACAATTAATCGAATTAACCCATGGTGACTGACAACTGACTCTACATGCTGTGCCTTTTTTAAGCTTCGTGTAACGTCATGAAGTAACGAATTCAAAAGTGTAGGCAAATTTACAGAGCATTTCTGCTTTAAAACAGCTAAGAGTTTAAGATGTTGTAGTCTTACCACGTCTTTTCTACCCTCGCAGGTGATGTAGCTTTGCATGGTTCTTGCTAATTCTGTCCAGGGCTCTCCTAGCGTTGCTGGCATAACTCCCTTCCCTTTAATCGTTAAGCTCTGGCCTTCGTCCTGGAAGATTTCTATAATCTTCTGTATTCTCTCCTTTTTTAGCGTCCATACAGGTCCGGTGGCTGGTAGTCCCGAGACTTCTGCGAATATATCATCGGTGACTGCTATCTGTCTCCCCCTTACTATGGAGTAATCCTCCTGCAGATTCTGCAGGAATTCAATCGCCACTGTTTCATTAGACTCCTGCAAGCGGTTGAGATAAGTCAGCCACCTTGATCTTTCCAGGATTTCTCGGGCAACAGCGGAGACTGTCAACACCTGCGGTTCCCTTCGAATTGCTCTTCCTCCCATGGTTTCACTATGGATTCTCAATGGAACAGCAACTGTTTGAGCTGTTTGAAACACAGAGAGGGTAATAGACGCAAGACTTGTTTGAAAAAAACAAAGTATGCAACAGAAATGGCTTATGAATAGCAACTTGCGTAACAAAAATAGAAATAGCATGCCGTTAAGCCATGCCATACCCTAGTACATAACTTTTCCTGAATGGTGAGCTGACACGTAATCCAGGGAATAATGAGGTTAACCTCCCCCCCACAATGTGATAGGCTGTCCCAGCCGTCAAATAAAGGAGCAGCACCCGATCTGCACCAGAGTCATAAAGGAACAGTGTATGAAAATATTCCATGTTTATAAAAACAACGAATTACTGAAATCAAGGCGTAAAGTTAGATCGTGTATTACGTAAGAGGCTGCTGTGATATGATGCGAGGCTGGGGGGATAGGACGTCTGTCGTACTTGCCAAATCTCAAGTGGTCATTGTCACTTACTTTGCCATGATTGGTGGTAATAAATTTTCATACGATATATAAGTCGGGAAATGATATATGATTAGTTCCTAGGATATAAGAAACAAAAGAGTTTTAGTATCTTACCTATTGGTGTAACCAATGTGACTTCAATACCATTAACAGTGCTCTGCTGCCAACAGGTGTCAATAACCTTGGCAGAGTTGTTTATCTCACCCCTGGAACCATGATCCTTTATGTGTATATTAAGGAGTGTAATGTCAAAGTGTAGGCCATTATGCTAGCTTGGTAAACAGTTAGCCATAATGCCATTCACGAGGAAGGAGCGAAAAGTGGGCAGGCCGACTCGTGATGAGACCTCATGTTCCAAGGTTTGTTTATTTGATATACCTTTTGGACCATATCCCTGGTGTGGTGGCCATAGTGGGAATGCCACTTCACTTCCATCCTCATGATCATGGTAGGATGGCTCTTGATGAGACCCCCTATCCTGCATTTGACAACTTATAATTCATGTTTACTTTTTTCTTTTTCATAAAGTACTTTTCCTTATTTATACACAAAGGGTGGTTCAACACTCCTTAAGAGTAGGAATGGTGGAAGAAGTCGTATCATCTCAATAGGAAGATATAAACCGTTTGCTCTTATTCCTAAACAATAATCAAAGAGGATTAAAGGGATTGTCATGATAAAGATAACCAATCAAAGCAAAATTAGTAAGACAATGAAATCAAAAGATGATGAATAAGTGTGTCCTTCCTTTTGTCCTCTTACCAATATAGAACCTTATAAAGATAGTGATTTATGATTTGCGGATTTTAGTATGTTGTGATTTTGTATTCATTGCATAAGTGCATAGTTGTATCTTAAAGACTTGAAAGAACAGGAGCAAGAAGCATCCTCAATTTAGATCAGCAAAAGGAATAAGTTGTTTCACAAGGAGAGAAAAAGTATACTAGTGGTGTTCCTTTTGGAAAGAGGAACAACAAAGGAGCATAGATATCAAAAATGCAAATGTCGTTCCTTTGAAAAAGGAGCAGCAGAACACACCAATGTCGTTCCTTTGAAAAAGGAACAACAAAAATTAAAAAAAATGCTATTCCCTTGGAAAAGGGCAGCAGAACACTCGAAATGTCGAGCCACCAAAAATGTTGTTCCTTTGAAAAAGGAACAGCAAAAGACACAAAAATGTCGTTCCTTTGGAAAAGGAACAACAGAAATCAAAAATATGTTGTTCCTTTGGAAAAGGGACAGCAAACACACAGCAGTGTCGTTCCTTTTGAAAAAGGAACAACAAAAATCGAAATGTTGTTCCTTTAGAAAAGGAACAGCAGAACAAGCAAATGTCGTTCCTTTGAAAAAGGAACATCACAAAATCAAGAACGTTGTTCCTTTTGAAAAGGAACAGCAGAAAATGTTGTTCCTTTTCTAAAGGAACAACAAAAAATCAAGAATGTTGTTCCTTTGGAAAAGGAATAGCAGAAACACACAAACACCATCCTTTTGGAAAAGGAACGGCAAAAATTGAAATGCTGTTCTTTTGAAAAAAAAAGGAACAGCAAAAATGACACGAAAACATTAGTTCAAACATATGTACAAAAAACGACTCAAAGAAAAGAACTTATATACAAATTGTAAAAAGAAATGAATTCCTTAATGAATTACAGGTGAGGCAGACTTCTCTTCCTCTCCCAAAATCTCCATATCAGTGTCTCGACGTAACTGCTGGCAGAAGGACTCCCGAGTGAGTGGTTTGCGATAGAGACGAAATCGATGGCCATTTACTTTGAAGGCATATCCAGAACCGTCAATAGTGATTAGAGTAAGGGTTCCATTGTCATGTACCTTCTGGATTTCATATGGTCCCAACCAACGAGTCTGGAGTTTCCCAGGGAAGTCCTGAAACCTAGAGTCGTAAAACAGAGCCCAGTCTCCCTCATGGAAGACTTTGTTTTTAATGAGAGCATCATGCCATTTAGCTCGCTGCTGTTGAATCAAGGCAGTATTTTGAAGTGCAGAGAGCCTAATTTCGTCCAACTCATTGATCTGCTGTAGTCGATTAATCTATGCCTCGATTAGATCTAAGCCAACTTTCTGTGTTGTTCGTAATGTTTGGATTTTGAATTCTATGGGAAAATTGGGTTGTTTTCCAAACACTAATTAATAAGGTGAGTAACTAGTGGTGCTTCTCCATGTTGTTCTATAGGCCCAGAGTGCTTCAGGTAGTCTGGTAGCCCAATCACACCTATGTGACGCAATGGTTTTCGTTAGGATTGATTCTATTACCTTATTGCTGCTTTCTACCTGTCCATTCGCCTGTGGGTGGTATGGAGTAGTGATTTTATGCTGGACGTGATAATTGTTGAGTGTTGCAGCTAATCTATTCCCAGCAAATTGTGGTCCTCCGTCTGTAATTATTTCCCTTGGAAGGCCATAACGTACAAATAGATGGAACAGGAACTGTATGACAGAGTCCTTTGTGGCTCTTGGCAATGCTTCTGCTTCAACCCATTTGGTGACATATTCTGTTGCCACCAAGATATATGTTTTCTGATTTGATGATGGGTTGATAGGTCCAATGAAATCAAGAGCCCATTGCTCGAATGGTTCAATGACTAACTATGGTTTTGGAGGCATCTCGTCAGATTGACCAGGACGTCCTACTCGCTGGCAACTGTCACAGGCTTGGACAAATTTCTTTGCATCTCTGAAAATCATGGGCCAATAATACCCTGTCTGTAGTACTTTATGTCTAGCTCTGCGCTCAGCGAAGTGCCCACCACATGGTCCATCATGACAGACTTTTAGGATGTCAAAGATTTCATCTTCTCGAACACATCTCCGGATATGCATGTCTGCCCCTGAGTGAAACAAATAGCCCCCAATCCACGAGAATTGAGCACTCTTCTGAACAATCTGTTTGCGCTCATTAGGGGTTAGGTGTTTTGCTAGTTTACCTACTGCGAGGTAATTGGAAACATCAGCATACCAAGGTGTTTGAACAGCAACAGCAAACAGATGTTAGTCCGAAAATTTATCTTCAACTGTTGCTGCATCGATTGGCTTTGGCATTCTTGAGAGAAAATCGACTACAGGGTTTTCTTTGCCAGGCCGAACCTTGATTGTGATATCAAATTCCTGCAATAAAATCAACCATCTAGTTATTCTGGCATTTGTGACAGGCTTATTTGCTAAATATTTTATGGCAGAATGATCTGTATACAAGATAACAGGATATCCTATAATATAATGTCTAAACTTATTGACAGCATGTATTACAGCTAGGAATTCTTTTTTAGTAACAGTGTAATTTAATTCAGCAGGGGATAAATTTTTGCTGATGTAATAGATAGCATATGGTTTTATATCCTCTTCCTGCCCAAGGATTGCGCCAATGGCTGTATCTGAGGCATCAGATGATATCTGGAATGGAAAATCCCAGTTTGGTCCTCGAAGGACTGGGGCTGTGGATACGAGCTTCTTTAAATCCTTGAAAGCACACTCACATTTTTCTTTCCAAAGAAAATCAACGTTACCAGTTAGTGCATATAAAGGTGCAGCAATGTGCAAATAATGTTCTATAAATCGTCTATAATAACCAGAAAATCCAAGAAAGCTGCGTACCTCTATTTGAGTAGTAGGAGTGGGAATAAGAAAAAGTATTTGGATTTTGGTCGGGTCTAACTGAATGTCGGCTGCTGAAACATAGTGTCCTAAGATAAGTCCTTCAGTCATCATCATGTAACATTTTTCGTGGCTTAAGCAAAGCCTAGAGCGATGCAGCGTTGTAGGGCTTTTTCTAGGGTGTCTAGTGCTGGATCAAAATCATCTCCATATGGTGTAAAGTCGTCCATGTATACTTCAAGTCCATCATTTATTAAATCTGAAAAAATACTAAGGATAGTCCTTTGGAATGTGGCAGGAGCATTACATAAGAAAAAAGGTAGAACTCGATAGGCAAATGTTCCCCAAGGACAAGTAAAAGTAGTTTTGTCATAGTCTTCAGGGGCAATCTGAATCTGATTGTATCCACTGAAGCCATCCAGGAAAGAAAAGAATTTCTTTCCTAATAAAGTATCTAATACTTGGTCTATGAATGGGAGAGGAAAGTGGTCTTTTTGTGTTGCTTTATTTAGTTCCCTATAATCCACACAGATTCTCCATTTCCCATTCTTTTTTGGTACCACCACAAGCGGGGAGACCCATTTACTATCAGAGATAGGATAGATAAAATTGACATCTAAAAGTTTCTGAAGTTCAGCTTTTACCACATCTTTTAGATGAGGATTAAGTCTCCTTTGAGGTTGACGAACAGGTCTGGCATCCTTTTCTATGTAAATGTGGTGTGTACATAATTGGGGGTCAATTCCTTTCATATCAGGGTAATCCCATGCGAATGCTTCTTGATATTTTCTTAACAAATGGATGAGCTTCATTTCTTGTTTAGGTGTGAGGTTGGCATTAATGTTTAAGGTTTTTCCCGGTTCAATTTCCACAATTTTACTATTTTCAACAGAAGTAACGGATATTGTTTGATCATTTGTATCTTTCAAAGGATCTTCTTCTAATTCATTATCAAATGTTGCTTCTATCATGTGACACTGTGTGCAGGATCCGGATTCAGTTTGACTAATGAAGTTATTAATGGCATCAACTTTTGTTTGTTCTTTAAAATCAAGTGCCTCTTGTATAGTTAATGGAGATCTAATGTTATCAGTAAGGTATGATACAAGGTGCTTGTTAATTTTAATTATTATGACACTTGGCTATGCTGGAGGATATAGAACTAAATTCTTGATATTTGGTCCTTTGGCTATGGTCATATTTCCTTGCCGGCAGCCCATGTAAGCATCGGCAGTAGCAAGCCAAGGTCTACCTAGAATTAGCGGGTGTCCATAAAGTCGGGTTTTTGGATTAATTATCAGGAAATCGGTTGGATATTCCCAGGGATCTACAAAGACCATGACATCATGTAGAGTACCCTCCAGTCTAACCATAGATCGGTCAGCCAATTCTAGCAAAGTAGAGGTGGGTTCTACAGATGTAATGCCGAGCTTTTGGCAAGTAGTGGTTGTTAAAATATTAATTGCAGCTCCTAGATCAACTAAGGCATTAGACAGGGTCTGACCATAAATTTGAACAGTTACAATTGGATTTCCTGGGTCTTCATATTTAATGGGTGTTTCTTTCCCTGATAGTAAATCAGATAAGGTACCAACTACTTGGACTCTTGGATTATTTGTTATATTCCCCCTTGGTTTCTTTATGCACAATTATTTGATAGTTTTTGTGTATATAGGAATGTCTTGAATGGCTTGGAGGAATGGGATTTTTATGTACAGATTTTGTAATTCTCCCAGAATGTCGAAATCATGATATTGTAAAGGTCTAGGTATGACTAATCGTTCTGGGAATGGAGGAGAGGATGTGGTTGCTTGATTATGAGTCTGTTGCTTATTCACATCCTCTTGTTGCAACAGATGTTCTCTTGGTAACTGATCTTCAATATGAACTATTTTATCTCCCTCAGTTTCAATAATACGTCCAGATCGTAACTGAAGATCATTACACTCCCTCAGGTCGGGTCCTATTTCTGGTGATTCTATGATTTGGAGAGAATGGACCAGTCTGTTATTTGGATTGGGGTTGGGTTGGGCTGGGAGTTGTGGTCTCAGATTAGACTGGGGATTTTGTTGTAAGGCTGGCAGTGTAGGTTGAGGGAGCGGAATAGTTCCTACTAGCTGATGCATCGATCTCTGCTAGTTTGTCTGCAAGGCTAAACTTTGTGAAGTAGGGGGATTCCATTGTGGAGGATATGGGCTACTTTGCCAATATGGTGGAGTGTAAGGGAAATTCGGCCAACCGGATTGGCTTGCCTGATTCAGCCACAGGTTTGAAGAAGAAAACGACTGTGGTGACCAGTTTGAAAATGGGGGTTGGGACTGACTTTGCCACATACTATATTGTTGAGCATTATACTGTGGAGGCTGAAAAGAAGAATTTGGGTCTGGAAACATACCAGATTGTCTCGGCTGCCACTGGCAGCGCTGGTTGATCAAGTATACTGATTCTAGTTCTTCTTCCGCTTCCTTATATACCGCTTTCAATCCAGGAAGTGAGGTGCAGCTCTCCGTAGGGTGATATTTTGTACATATGGTGCATGTTTGGACTGTATCTAGTGGACATTCCTTGTGACTATGCTTTTTCCTGCATCGGGGACAAAAGATCGCCAAATTCTGTTCTGCCTCCATCTGCTTCTGTTTAGCCTGCATAATATCAAGTTGTGTAGTTAGTGTCCCCAGAATATCAGTTTTAAAATTTTCCAATAAATTTCCAATTTCCACACGTGTTACTCCTTCTGTTGATATTTTGTTATCTCTTACAAACTGATCATGTTCTACCAGTTTTACTCTTGTGCTGCCTCTCGAACTCCTGATAAATAAATTAATGATGTCAGCAAAATTCTCTTGATAAATATCCCCTTTTCCCATGATGTTTAATGTTTCAATCCATTGTTCCTTCATGCCCCTTATCAATGCAGTTTTTAACACATTATCAGGTAAAGGTAGTGATGCATAAGGAGATCTTTGTAGATTGTACTGAAAATGTTCCACATACTCCTCTAATGTTTCATTCGGTTTGGCTATCATTTGGAATATTTTGTCCTTTAATTCTCTAGACCTGCAATAATCCTGATATTTTTTTAAGAAAGATTCTTTCATTTGATCCCAATTGTTTATGACCCCGCCACCTAATCCCATAAACCATCTTAAAGTAGCCCCTTTTAATGTAGAGGGAAATAATTTCAATTTCTGGGGGTCAGTGGTGTAATCATATCCCCTGCACAACACATCAAATAAAAATAAAAATGCATCCAGATCTTCTGATGTGAGACCGTGAAATGTAGGGATATGTTGAAGAGGGATTGCTTTCATGGGCGCATTTGCTACAAAATCCACTATAGGGTATTGTAATGTAGAGGTTTGAGCGTTTGGCTGATTCTGAGCCATAGGATCGAATATATGCCAGTAACCTTCTAGGATATCTAGGAGGGTATTCCTAGGTTGAGAGGGAATGGTTTTGACAGGGATAGTTTTAATAGCACTTCCTCTATCTAGGATAATGAGGATGCCTGATGTCTGAGGAGATTGGGTTCCTTCAACAATGATTTTTGCAGCATTCCCCTTATCTGGGCTATTTAATGGCTGATTTGTTCCAATAGGAGATCTTGGTTCCTCGGTTTCCCCTGTTTCTCCTTCTCCTTCACAAAGATTGCTGAAATTCCCTTCCTGCAATAGTTCTGGAGTAGAATTTTCAATTTCTTGAAAGTCCTGCTCTTCAATTTGACTATGCACCTCAGCAAAGGCTATAGATGGTGATCCTGTGGCCTGAAGGAAACTAGTAGGCTGTTTAGAAATGATTTTCCTGGGTCCTACTGATGGCTGAGATTCTGTTTTCTTATAGATTTCATCCACAAAGGTCATTCGGCCAAGGGTCACCGGCCCCTTAGCTTTTTTAGGTTTGGGTGGAGGTTTGATATTTTTTCTGGTTTTTTCTGATTAGTCATGCACTCAAATGAACTACAAAGCAATAGCAAATCTGTTAGGACATCGGACAGTGGAGCAGGGCTTTTACATGCTCCGTACGCAAGTTCTTACCTTCCGTTTTTAAAATCCAACTCTTCCCTAGCAGGTTCGTGCACTACTCTGAAAAAAGACAAATGGCTACACTCTTTCCCCGACAACGGCGCCAAAATGTAGAGCTATAAAAAGGGTCTCTTTCACCTCTAATTACCTCACATTAATATGTCAATCAAGGAGCGTTGTATTATTTCAAAGAGTGTCTCAGTCTAAGGCTATCATTTTTCAGAGTAATGCTAGTAGTACAGCGTTCAAAAATACAAGAGTAAATGGATGCTTGTTTATAACTAAGTTACTTCAAAAGACTAAATCACACACTCAGAAAACTAGGCAACTTATCAGTCAAGGGTTCGGCAGCGATAACCCATCTCTTTGGAAACTGATGGAAAGGAAATTAGAGAACATACCATGGGTCTGGGAGCTGGACAGTAAATGCCGAGGCTCACTACAGCCTTAGATCGTCTCTCACACCAAAACAACAAATGCTAGTAAATGGAACGGCAGATAGAAAAATGGAACAGCAAATCAGAAATCGAACAGCAAATCTGGAATGGAATAACAATTCTGAAATGGAACAGCAATTCTTAAAAGGAACAGCAGTTAAACAACTAAGTCTCGCGAGCAGTAATCAAACTTAATCTACTAACTCAAATTCATTCATCGTAATCAAACATCAATCTTTCACTCTTAAGGCAAATCAAGCAGCACACACTAATAGAACAACACTAATTACTCATAAGTTATGGAACAGTGCTTTGAAACCATATACGCACACAACACGCTTGAATAGTAATTTGATCTAGCATCAATCTTAATTAAAAGGAATACGACTGCGTTTCAAAATAGAACAGCATTACTTCTGAATCCAGCAATCATAGAGAACACAACTTCCAGATGAATTTTGTAACATGAATGTACAACACAAAAGCTCTGTAACAAAATAGTAACAATATTCGATTAAGACTAATAATATTCAATCAACTCTGAAAGGAACAGTAATATAATGCAGAGTCAATACAACAGTTATGTCTGTAGAAGCCTTAATGAATTAATCTTAACAGAGCATGTGATGTAAACTTATAAATCATATCAGATTACCAAATAACAACGATAAGCAAATCATGCAGAAATCAAATCATAGTAATATAGAAGCAAGTGTCCTCCGGGGCCGGGCCCTTAGCCTCCAAGGGTACACCGCTTTAGGTTAATCTAGACGCAAAGATAAAATAATCACCAAGTTTGTATTAATGCATGAAACAAAAGTACAATGAACCAGTTCTTATCGAGACTCGATGATCAAAGTTTTGATCTTAACAGAAATTACATAAAATCATAATCATGTCTCCCAAAGCTAACAATGTTGTCCCTTTATATAAGGGTGACGGCGGAGATGTCTAAGTAACAAGATAGATAAAGCAGCGATCCCTTAGGATCAAGGATCCTGAGGGATTCGCCAAACCGTTAATTCTTAATCATCTCTTTTCTCCTGCGCCGAGCTGGTGTCGTCTCCTCCTTTTTAGGGCCGATTTGCTTTGATCTACTTAGCCTTGTTTGCACTCGGTCTCCCGTCAAAGGGAAAACAGTTACCTTGTCCTTGTCTTTTTCTTTGGAACAGCAACTCCTCTTTTTCACCCCTTCCTGCACAAGAGAATGACAATTGTTAGCGGCTGAGTCTTGCATATTAATATCACATGTTTTGTTATAATTCTTTATTGTTTTCCAAGTTCATGATGCAAAAAGGTTTACAAGTTCTACTGAAAAGCCACTGAAATGATCATCAAAAACATACCTTTTTAGTACTCCACACAGAGGTGACACATCGGCTTCCAGCAACTACTCTGGAAATGCCACGTCCTTTAAGGTACAAGTTAATTTTGAAATCCCCATATTCGAGGGTTAGATAGACGCAGATGCCATAGATAAACAGTTAAATATACTAGAGGGTTATTTTTATGTTCATGAATTTTCGAGTCGGGAAAAGATTGTTTTCGCTCCTCTCAAAGTAGCCCCCCACGTCAAAGACTGGTGGGAAACTAATTGCGAGTAGAAGGATGAAAGTAAAAACTCATTGTTCAACCACACCCACTTGGAATTCCTTCTAGGATGCCATCAAGGAGTAGTACTACCCTGTCAAAAGCTATGAGGACAAATACATAAAGTGGACCACACTGCGGTAGGGATGGGACCAAGATGTGCCAGAGTTCACAGACATTTTTCATAGCCTTCGCACACAATTGGGTGTCAAATATTCTAAGCTGCATTTGGTACTCAAATACAGTGGTTTCCCACAAGATACATCTAGGAAGAGATGGATTTCCTGAAAATCTCCTCGCTTGGCACGGCATAACAATACGCTATAAAAATCGAGCAAAAGTTCAAACAGAAGAAGAGAGACTTTAGATCTGCAAATCCGAAGACCAAAGGACCAAGCCAAGCGGGGGTGACCCAAGACATCCCGTCGAAGCCACAAGACAAGAAAAACACCACAAAGTCGAAGGACACAGGAAAGTGGAGTGAGTTCCATAACAGCCCAACTCACAACACAAGTGAGTGTTGGACCAAGCAGTCGCTAGTGGCCAAGTTGAAGGCTTCAGAATCAGATGCATGTTCTGACCCTGAGTCAAAACCAAACAATGAGAATGGCAAAGGAAAGCAGATCATTGATGCAAAGCCTAGCATCACTGTTGCCACCGATAAGATCTAGAAGAATGAGCCTGAAGATCCAGAGGAGGGCGAGTGTCTTTTCCACTCACACATGTGGGTGAAGGGTTCACCGCTGCAATTCATTGTTGACAGTGGGAGCCAAAAGAACCACATTTCAGCAGAGGTTGTGAAGTGGTTGGGCATACCGACTACACCACACCCATAGTCATACATTATGGGTGGCTTCACCAAGGATGAGATCTCCAAGTCTACAAGTAGTGTCACCTTCCCTACAACATCAAACCCTTCACAGACGAGGTTTTGTGTGATGTTACACCTCTGGATGTTTGTGATGTATTATTAGGCTAGCCATACTTGTGGAGGAGACATGTTGTGTATGAGTCAAGGCCTCACGCTATCATTATTTCTTTGTGTGATTCATTATATAGGATACCGGAGGTAGCCCCATCTACTGCCACCTCTTTGATCACTGCCAAGAAAGGTAGCAAGCTCATCTCCCAGACTAGGAAATTCATTTTCTGTCTGGTTCACACCCAAAGTAAGGGGAAGATCGTCACCACATCCCTGACACTCGCGAAGGGTTCCTCAACGAAGCAGCAATAGCAAAGGGATACAGTCATGATAGAACACAAGAACAACTTCTCCTCACCCACAGGGGTACCACACAAGCTTCAGGTGGGAAACAAAGTCTGGTTGCATCTGCAAAAAGAACGCCTTACAAGGGCCCATCAGAAGCTCTGACCACGCTAACATGGTCCTTACACCATTACCAAGGTCGCAGGAAATAATGCTTTGGAGCACAGCATTCCTCCATTCCTTCACATGCACCAAGTGTTCAATGTGTACCATCCTCGACCATGCTTCCCACCATTACTAGACACATCCGAGATTGCAGAACAGCTCACCAGGGACCAAGTTCAGTAGATGGAGGAACTCAACGCAATGGGGACCATTGCTTCCTAAGGGGGGAGGAATGATCCAGGTGGATGTTGGCGGCCACCCACCTTTCCCACTTGGACCTCCACAACTGTCTCTTTCAATTTTTCAGTTTCCTTAACTGTAACACAATTTATTATTTTTAGCAATTTTTCGGGTCCTAATCTCCCGGAGCCGTTTTGAGGCCCTAAATGAAATTTTTTGGGAAATATAGGAGCAACATGCATCCATGGACCATGTTGCTCTTTCCAAAGTTGTATTTCTTGGATAGATATTTCTAACGAGCTATTGTACACATCAAACGGAGATCGTATGCCAAAGTTACGACCCCGGGAAGTTGATGTACCAACTTACCCAAAACGGGGCCCACAATTTCGTGTTTCATCTTCTAGGGTTAGGTTTTGGGATGTTAAGGGTTTTCCATTGTTTCTCAAAAACAAATAGGCCTTCGAGCCTCATTGTAACACAGATTTCAGAGGCATGTAGCCGCCACATCTCTTCTCAAAGATAAGCTACCATAGCCCTAACTCGTTTATTTCCATTTCTGTTTGTAAGCATATTTTAGTATTTTACATTAATGAAATGATGTATTATTTTCGCTGCATATTTGTATTTATGGTTATCTCTGTAATTTTTTGTGTTCCTATTTAAATCTGGATCAGTGGTATCAGAGTGGTCTGCTTTTTCTTTGTTTTTCTTTGCATGTCCCCAAAAAGGTTGGGATATAAGGAGTTAGGGCTTGAACTGGTCGAACCTTTGCAAGACTAGCCGCGCAAATCCCGACGGCCTCCCATGGCAGATGAAAAGAAAGATGAGGGGGCAGGAGATCCTATCAAAATCTTGCTCGAAGAATCCCTCGAGTGACAAAGAAAAGCAATGATGGACATCTTTGCCCAGATCCTTCAGCGGCTACCGAGAGGCGATGCATCGGCTTCCAGCAGCTACTCTAGAAATGCCACGCCCTTTAAGGTACAAGTTAATTTTGAAATCCCCATATTCGAGGTTCAGATAGAGATAGATGCCATTTATAAATGGTTAAATATGCTAGAGGGTTATTTTTCTGTTCATGAATTTTCGAGTCGGGAAAAGATTGTTTTCACTCTTCTCAAAGCAACCCCCCGCGTCAAGGACTAGTGGGAAACCTATTGTGAGCAGAAGGATGAAAGTACAGACTCACTGTTCTTAGTCGCACCCACTTGTAATTCCTTCCGGGTGTTAGCCTCCTGCTACAGCAGGTTAATCATCTTTCATGATCGACATTTTTACATGCCAAATATGTCATACTTTGTTTGCTGCAATGCTCCATATTTGCGACAGATGGCCAGAGAAGTATCCATGAGAGTGTGCTAGTCTAAATGCCACTGCTGTGTTCCATTTTTCATGAGTTGATCCATTTTCATGAGTTTTCAGCTAAGGGAGGTCCAAACAGCTTAATCTTGGTCTCCCTAGGTTTCAATTTCCTGTTTTAGAATATAGAGAATAAACATTTGTCCAAACTGTTTAATCTTGGCAGATCTGTAAATAGGTAGAGAAACAAGGGTGCTCAACAGCCTAATCTGAGCCCCTGGATGCAATAAGTGTAGTTGTAGATAGGAGGACAGCAAGAAGAAAAGAACAAAAAGCTGGGTATGCTAGTTCAAGTGCACCCAAACCAAAAAGAAGAGAAAATGCTAGGTAAGTAGGTCGGGTAGGTAGCTTTGTGGTTGCAGAATCATGGCTTGTGATCCATTTCATATTGTCAAGTGTTATATCTATCATATCACAAGTTGAAGGCAGTTGTTCAGTTGGAGGACTTCAAGAAATGCATGTCTAACTTCCCCTTCTTCCTCTTTCCCCAAATCACTCTGATCCAGGTGGACATTGGTGGCCACCTGCCAAGTCCACCTGGACCCCCACCATTGTATTTCTCAGCATTTTCAATTTCCTTAATTGTAGCACAACTTACTATTTTTAGCAGTTTTTCGGGTCCTGAACTTCCGAAGCCGTTTTGAGGCCCTAAACGACGTTTTTTGGGGAATCCGGGGGCAACGTTTTTTTGGGGAATCCGGGGGAGTCTGACGTTTGGAATTGTTGCCCATTCCAACAATGATAGTGCTCGGATAGATCTTTCTAACGAGCTATTGTACACGTCAAACAGAGATCATATGCCAAAGTTACGATCCCGGGAAGTTGATGTACCAACTTACCCCCAAACGGGGCCCACAGTTTGGCGTTTCATCTCATAGGGTTAGGTTTTGGAATGTTAAGGGTTTTCCATTGTTTCTCAACAATAAATAGGCCTTTGAGCCTCATTGTAACACAGTTCAGAGGCATGTAGCCATCACATCTCTTCTCAGAGATAAGCTACCATCGCCCTAGCTGGTTTATTTCCATTTCTGGTTGTAAGCATATTTCAGTATTTTCCATTAATGAAATGAAGTATTATTTCCGCTGCATCTTTGTGTATATGGTTATCTCTGTAATTTGTTGCGTTCCTGTTTAAATCCGGATCAGTGGTATCAGAGCGGTCTGCTTTTTCTCTGTTTTTCTTTGCATGTCCCCAACAAGGTCGGGATATAAGGAGTTAGGGCTTGAGCTGGTTGAACCTTTGCAAGACCAGCCTCGCAAATCCCGACGGCCTCCCATGGAGGACGAGAAGAAAGACCAGGGGGCAGGAGATCCCATCAAAATCTTGCTCGAAGAAGCCCTCGAGCGACAACGGAACGCGATGATGGACAGCTTTGCCCAGATCCTTCAGCGGCTACCCAGAAGCAACGCATCGGCTTCCAGCAGCTACTCTGGAAACGCCACACCCTTTAAGGTACAAGTTAATTTTGAAATCCCCATATTCGAGGGTCAGATAGACGCAGATGCCGTAGATAAATGGTTAAATCTGCTAGAGGGTTATTTTTCTGTTCATGAATTTTCGAGTCAGGAAAAGATTGTTTTTTCTCTCCTCAAAGCAGCCCCCACGTCAAGGACTGGTGGGAAACCTACTGCGAGTAGAAGGATGAAAGTACTGGCTCACTATTTTCAGCCGCACCCACCTGGGATTCATTCCAGGATGCCATCAAGGAGCAGTACTACATAAAGTGGACCACGCTGCGGCAGGGAAGGGACCAAGACGTGCCGGAGTTCACCAATCTTTTCCATACCCTTCGCACAAAGTTGGGTATCAAGGATTCGAAGCAACATTTGATACTCAAATACCGTGGCTACCTGCACAAGTACATCCAGGAAGAAATACAATTCCTAAACATCCCCTCGCTCGGCGCAGCATACCGGTATGCCGTCAAGGTCGAGCAGAAGTTTAAACAAAAGAAGCAAGACTTTGGATCTATGAATCCAAAGCAGGGGAAAGGTGCCCCTAAACCACAGAACAAAGGACAAAGCCAAGGCGGGACAGCCCAAGACAACCAGCCGAAGCTGCAAGCAAAGAACAGCGCCGCGAAGCCGAGAAAGGACACTGGAAAATGGTGCGAGTTCCATAAGAGCTCCACTCACAACACAAGTGAGTGTCGGGCCAAGCAGTCACTGGTGGCTGAGCTAAAGGTTTCAGAATCAGATGCATGTTCCGACTCTGAGTCAGAACCCGATAAGGGGTATGAAAAAGGGAAGCAGATCATTGATGCGGACCCCAGCGCCACTGTTGCTACAGCAAAGATCCAGAAAAATGAACCCGAAGATCCAGAGGAGGAGGAGCGTCTCTTCCACTCCCAGATGTGGGTAAAGGGCTCCCCGATACAGTTCATTGTTGATAGCGGGAGTCAAAAGAACCTCATTTCGGCAGAGGTCGTGAAGCGGTTTGGCTTACCGACCACAACACATCCACAACCATACACCATTGGGTGGCTTCACCAAGGACGAGATCTTCGCGTGAGCCAGCAGTGTCGCTTTCCATACAACATCAAGCCCTTCACGGATCAGGTATTGTGTGACATTGCTCCCCTTGAAGTTTGTGATGTATTACTAGGACAACCATACTTGTGGAAGCAACATGCTGTGTATGAATCAAGGCCCCATGCTGTTATTATTACATTGGGAAATAAGTTGTTCAGGATACCAGAGGTAGCACCACCTGCCGCCCTCTCTTTGATTACTGCAAAACAATGCAGTAAGATTATTTCCAAAACCAGGAAATTTGTTTTCCTGATGATCCGCCCTCAAGGAAAGAAGAAGACAGTGGCCGCGGCCTCCAAACAGGGCCCCTCTGCACGACAACTACATATGGACAAGATTGTGGAGGAGTACGAGGACATCTTCACCTCCCCGGCAGGGGTTCCTCTGCACTGTCAAGTCAAGCACTCCATCGATCTGACCCCAGGTGCGCCGCTACCCAATGGACCAATTTATCGGCGCTCCGTTCTGTAGAACGATGAAATCAAGAGGTAGATTCAGGAGCTCCTGCAGAAAGGTCACATCCGTCCGAGTTCATCGCCCTGTGGGAGCCCGATCGTGTTGGTACAGAAGAAGGATGGGACGTGGAGACTCTGTATTGACTATCGGGCGCTGAACAAGATCACTGTTCGTAATAGGTACCCGATCCCGCGGACTGATGACCTCCTAGACCAACTAAAGGGGGCGAAATATTTCAGCAAGATCGACCTGAAGTCGGGATATCACCAGGTACCAATTGAACCCTCTGATGTGTGGAAGACTACCTTCAAATCCAAGGAGGGCCTCTTCAAATGGTTGGTCATGCCTTTCGGATTGAAGAATGCTCCTGCAACCTTTATGAGGCTAATGGATGACATCTTGTGGCCATTCACCAACTCCTTTGTAGTAGTATACTTGGATGACATTCTGATCTTCAGCTAGAGTTGGGAAGGGCACCTCCACCACATCCGACAGGTTCTCCAAACACTGCGGCAACACAAGCTATGTGCCAATTTGGAGAAATGCACTTTTGGCATGACCCAGGTTCAGTATCTGGGATACATCATTGATGAACAGGGGGTGCATGTCGATCCAACCAAGATCCAAGTCATTCAGGATTGGCCCTCTCCAACCACTCTAACAGAGCTCCGCAGCTTTCTAGGTATTGCCAACTTCTACCGCAGGTTTGTGTTGGGGTTTTCTCATATTTCTTAGCCCTTGAGTCAAGTCACAAAGGGCGGGGCGAAAGCAAAATTCTTTTGGTCTGAGTCTCAACAGAAGGCATTCAGGGAGTTGAAGGATTGCCTCTGCACGGCACCAGTGCTCGCGTTACCAGATTTACAACAACCATTTGAGGTCGAGACAGATGCCTCTCACTATGCTATTGGGGCAGTCCTTACTCAACATGGACATCCAGTGGCATATCACAGTGAAACACTTTCAGACACAGTCCGGAAGTACCCCACTTATGATAAAGAGATGTATTCCATTATACAGGCCTGCCGACAATGGAAGCATTACATTTTGGGGAAGGAAACGGCCATCCACACAGACCACCGACCTCTGCAGTTCATACAGACCCAAGGGAAATTGCAGAATGATCGCCATCAGAAGTGGTCTACATACCTGCAACAGTTTCACTTGAATATCAAGTATAAAAAGGGCAACACCAATAATGTTGCAGATTGCCTCAGTCGACCACCGATCATGGCGCTAACCATCGTGCTCAACTCTTGTAGGCACGAGACTTCTGATTGGCCACTTCTCTACAAAAGTGACCCAGAATTCGGCCACACATACCAGACACTCTTGGAGGGTCGGCAGGTTGTAGATTTTCACCTCCAGGATGCCCTATTATGCCACCTCGGTCACCTTTGTGTTCCTTCAAGCGAGCGTGCCAAGATGATTTGGGAAGCACACTACAGTAGGGCTGCTGGGCATTTCGGGGTCGAGAAAACAGTGGCAGTACTGCAAAATTATTTCTATTGGCCGAATCTTCGACAGGATGTTGGAAAGTAAATCCGATCATGTACTGCCTGTGCCATTTCCAAACCAGCCATTAAGAAGCACGGCCTCTATACCCCGTTTCCTACCCCTAGTCGACCTTGGGAATCCATCTCCATGGATTACATGTCAGGCCTTCCTTCCACTAAGCATGGAAATGACGGTGTTTTTGTGGTCGTCGACAGGTTCTCGAAGATGGCCATTATGGTGGCCTGCAAGAAGAATATCACAGCAGAAGCCACTGCTAAACTCTTCTTTGAACGAGTGTGGGTGCACTTTGGGATCCCACAGTCTATCATCTCAGATCGGGACAGTCGGTTTCTCAGCACATTTTGGTCCAGTCTCTGGTCAATGCTGGACACCAAACTCACGAAGTCCACAGCCTTCCATCCTCAAACTGATGGCCAGACAGAGGTTGTCAATAGGATGATTGTGCACATTCTGCGCATGTATAACTCAAAGCACCCACGCACATGGGACGAGAGCCTCCCCTATGTTCAGCACAGCTACAACCGAGCTCTTCACAGCTCCACTGGCCATAGCCCTTTTCAGGTGGATTTGGGATTCCAGCCACTATGCCCCATTGATGTGGCCATGCCACTTGCAGCTACTCACATGAATTCAGATCATGTCCAGTCCGAAACAGATAAGGCCACCAGCTTCATTGAGTGCATCCAACATATTCGCCAGCAGGTCCATGACATTCTTGAGAAGTCAAATGCCAAGTACAAGCAGCGACATGATCAACATCGGGTGCCACACAAGTTTCAGGTGGGTGACAAAGTCTGGTTGCATTTGCAAAAGGAACGCCTTATTGGAGCCTATCGGAAATTGAGACCACTCTGATATGGTCCTTACACCATTACTAAGGCTATGGGAGACAATGCATTTGAGCTCAGCATTCCCCCATTCCTTGGCCTACACCTAGTGTTCAATGTGGACCGCCTTCAGCCATACTTTCCACCATTGCTAGACACATCCGACATTGCAGAACAGCTCAAACCCACAGAATTAAATCCAGATTGCATGGAACAAGCTGCAACTGATCGGATCATGGACACACAGATCAAGAACACTCGCCAACAGAATATCCAACTATATCGGGTTGTCAAAGCAGGCCAACTCCTTCAGCAGGGCAAGTGGCTCACCAGGGAACAAGTTCAGCAGAAGTTTCCTCATCTCATGGAGGAGCTCAACGCAATGGGGACCATTGCTTCCTAAGGGGGGAGGAATGATCCAGGTGGATATTGGTGGCCACCTGCCAAGTCCACCTGGACCCCGACCATTGTCTTTCTCAGCATTTTCAGTTTCCTTAATTGTAGCACAACTTACTATTTTTAGCAGTTTTTCGGGTCCTGAACTTCCGGAGCCGTTGCTCGGATAGATCTTTCTAATGAGCTATTGTACGCGTCAAACATAGATCATATGCCAAAGTTACGACCCCGGGAAGTTGATGTACCTACTTACCCCCAAACGGGGCCCACAGTTTGGCGTTTCATCTCCTAGGGTTAGGTTTTGGAATGTTAAGGGTTTTCCATTGTTTCTCAACAATAAATAGGTCTTCGAGCCTCATTGTAACACAGTTCAGAGGCATGTATCCATCACATCTCTTCTCAGAGATAAGCTACAATTGCCCTAGCTGGTTTATTTCCATTTCTGGTTGTAAGCATATTTCAGTATTTTCCATTAATGAAATGAAGTATTATTTCCGCTGCATCTTTGTGTATATGGTTATCTCTGTAATTTGTTGCGTTCCTGTTTAAATCCGGATCACACTCACTAACTTCCCCTAAAGAGGTCAAGATCTGCTTGATACCTCTTAGATTTATCATTCTCCATATCATTTGCCTTGGTGGAGATCTGCTTCACTCAAGGAATGTTCACACTTCTTCTATCAGTCATTTTCCCCATTGATAGCCTAAGACATCATTCTTAGCGCTTTTTCTCATCATTATCATATTAACTACTAACTTTATTATGTAAATCCTTATCTATTCCCCTTCCCCTACTAAAAATATGTATATAACTCCCCTGTATACTTATCCCTTCCCCTTGGTTGAAAAATAACCATATATATCCTCGGGAATTGCTAAGTTTATCTGAAACTCAGAAGCAACCCTCATTGACCCCTCTAACCATCTTCCAAATGCAAAAGGACTCATTCCTTTGCATAGTTTACCTTCATATGTATAAAAATCATCCCTTTGGCCTTGGTTTGCCTTTATAAGGCATGAAACCCTCTTTGGCCACTAAACCCCTCTCAAAACCACATCACTTTCCCCCTAAGTGCCTTTGGACTCCTTCCAAGGCATAAGAATATAAAAACCATGCAAAAACCATAAAAAACCTTCAAAAAAGGATAAAATCCTCCCTTTTTGGGCTATCGGACCCCTTCCGATGCCTTAGAATCCATGCCAAACTATAAAGGAACCCTTCCGATTTCCCAAAAGGCTTGGCAGTTCACAAAAACATGGGTCCGATATAATAAAGTTTCATTTGATCCCCCTCCGATGCGATATCGCTATCGAGAGGGGGCAGTGGCATATATAAGCGAAAATGGCTAAGTCTCAAGGCATGGGGCATAGTGCCGATGGGCCGGACCCGAAAACATATAAAGTGGACCGGTAATAGTATATGGGGTCCGCCCAGTTCGGCGATTCCATATGTGCCGCCCTCTGGTCCCTCCGACTGCCAATTCGCTGATGGATCCAAGACCGTTGGATTGGGCCCCAGATTTGACGGCCCAGATCTTGTCACGCGGCCCCCCACTTCGCATCGCCCCATATACTGCTCCGATTTGGTGGAGCCGATGAGTTATCAAATGCAATGTTAAGGGTTTTCGGGTCCGCGGACCCATTCCACTGTTAAAACCGCCGATTTGGGTTCCGCTGATGGGTCGGACCCGAAATAAAATAAAGAGGGCCTGTATAACTTATCGGGTCCGATGGGTTTCGGCGTTTCTATGTGGCAACCCCATAACCCCGCCGATAGCGAATTGCCGAGTTAATCTCAGCCGCCCATTCAGGCCCAGAGATCAACAGCCCATATTTAATCGCATCACTCCTATATGGCTCCGACCAGCGGAGCCGAAAAGTAATAAAGCGCAGCATAAAGGCATATCGGGTCCGAAAGGGTCCGCACTGTGTGCTCCTATATCCCGGAGCTGAAAAACTATGAAGTGCAGCATATAGTATATCGGGTCCGCTTACCCATTTTTACCAAATCTGCCGATATGAAAGCTCCGATGGGCCGGACCCCATCTCCATAAAGAAAGGGCATATAAGCATTTCGGGTCCGCGGCTTTTCGGAGGTTTTATGTGTTGGTACCAATGGTCCGCCCCGATGCAATTTAGCGCCAGCCGTTGGATCGGCCCGCGCCAGATCCAACGGCCAGGATTTAATCTCCACTACAATGCCGCTCCCGCCTATGTTTTTCACGAATTTTACATAGAAATTGGTATTTTTCTGTGTAAAAGAAAAGGTGGCATTTGTTCATATTTTCACATATATGCCCACGCCCGGCTCCCGATAAGGGAATTCATGCATCCCTAAGCTTTCTGAGATCGCTCCAAGGCCCAGTTTTGCTTCAGATAGCCAGATTCGGCCTCGGTACAGTCAGCAGCATACAAATCCTCTTTTTTGCGGCATTTTTTGCAAGGTTTAATGCTATTTTTGATCGGCCAAGCGCCGATTACACCCAAAGGCCACGGAGGACATTACGAGCAGTTATTTTTGCATTAAAAGGCAGAAGGGGGCGATGGGACAGTTTAAAGAGTATCAGTCCAGTTTTTCAAAGCAGATGAAAGCAAAGCAAGCCCAGCAAAGTCAACAAAGCATCATTCAGCCATCAAGGCTCACCAACACTTCTTTGTTGCTTTAAAGCAACCTAAAGGCATAGATGAAGGCTTTCAAGGCAGAGTTATTGCAGAGACATTGTTCCCAGTCATATTTTTGGAGCAGCGCTGCTTCCTTAAATGCATAGTTATCACACAGAGGACAGCGCGTGGCTCAAGGAACTCTTTCAGTCCATTTGTGAAGCTGCAGGACCATGCGCAGCCTTAGAAAGACATTTGTATGAGGCTGCTGCCTTATGTGCAGCTGTTTTAGATATTTTATTGCATTTATTTCCAGCACAACTTAGCATTAGAAGCAGTTATTGCACAGATCTCTTTTGGCTCTGTTTTGATAGATATTTTGAGATATTTTCTCCCTTGACACCTGTTCAAGGGATGTTTGTAAATATTTTCTATTTAAACAACCCTCTGTATTTATGTAAAGGGTTGGTTGGTCGATAACTTCCTCTAGACTTGCATTGTATTTTCTGAGAGTCTCTATAATCAAAGATCGCTAGAATGTTTGGGAGATGAACTGACTGTTGTGTTTTAATGACTGAAGAGTGACTATGGAATCCTAATGCTTCTACATAGCCCAATAAGTGTTTCTTATCTCTGTTTACAGTTTATATGTTTATGTCATCATTATTTCACTATCTAAATAGCAGAAAGAAAGAATAGTTCAGAGCTCACTTAGTTGTATTCTGTTCTCAATTTCTGTGATTTATCTATGTTTTCCTCTGAATTAGTCCTGAATATGAATACTGATTTGCTCATATTTACGCTAGTTCCTTCATATATGAATGTTGTTTATGAATCCTTGACTTCTCCTATATAAATGTTCATTCACCTTCCCTCTGTTAGCATAATGACAGCTACTTAGTTGCCTTTCATTCACTGACCTTCGTTCCATCTTTATTCCAACTCGATATTGTTTTATGTGTAGCTATCCTGCTCTGTATTCCTCTTGTGACCAAGAAAACACAACAGCAAGCCTAATCCACGACTCCATGCCCAATGGTTTGAACTTCTCAAACTATGCATCCCAACTCTGTTTGAAAGAATCCTCCATCCCACCAAAATCAAAACAAAACCCAAGATAATCATAACTAGCCTAAAATCAACCCAAAACAAAGCTACATTATAAAGAGAGAGCCCTCTCTGATTGCAGGTAGGCTAGGACCTGCAGTCCAAAGATTGGTTTGTGGTTACCTCGGCCGTATCCTTTAAGGAGCTTTAGGGACAACCTGAGTGATAACATAATGGCGACTCCGCTGGGGAGAATCCTCAGATAATTTCACAAATCAACTTGGAAAGCTCCACCGGGAAAGAACTAGACCTTCAAAAGTTTCTTTCTAACCCATACATTCTTAGAAAATCCCCAAAATACAAGCTAGAAGTTGGCTCCCAAAAAGAATTCACGTTATACAAGGTCAAATCCAGACCAAATCCCCCAGCAGCTTTTGAAAATCCCAATATAATCCCAAGGAACCTCAGGAAGCTAGAGCGAAGAGAGGATTTTGCTGATAATAGTCCTGAAGCAGTTCACCCACGCTGTGGCCCAACCCCTGTCAAAGTTTTATTTCATTCAACCCCTTGTTCCCCTTGTTCTTCATCCACCTCTCAAAGCACTCCTTCCACACCTCCATTCACTGCACATACTACCACTACTACTCCTATTATCCCAATTGTTTCTATTGTCCCTCTTATCCCTGTGAATATGGCTAACAGATATGCACCTTTATAGCTGCCTGCAAATCCCAGGGCTATGCCTTAGGATTACCAGACCAAAATAACTTATTTTGATGGCACAAGTGCTTGCACAGCCCTTCAGCATACAAAGAAAATGCAGGATTACTTTGAAAGCTATGAGATTGACGATGATGGCGTGAGAATGAAGATTTTGTCCAAAGCTTGTCAGGTGATGTCAGGACTTGGTTTAGAGCACTTCCAGCCAATTCCATAGCAGACCCAGAAGCCTTATACCAGTCATTTATCAACAGATAGGAGAAAAAGAAAGACCCCTTGCACATACTAGCTGAATACGATACAATCAAAAGAGGTCCACAAGAAACAGTCTTGGACTATTGTGCAAGGTTCAATAGCGTTTATAATTCTATCCCACAAAACTTAAGGCCCCCACCTGACCTTGCCTTATATAAATTCCCTGATGGATTCGACCCAGATATGGCCTACCAATTAAAAGAAAGAGCCCCTAACAGCCTTGCGGACATGCAAAATGTGGCTGTCACTGTGGAGGCAAATTTAATTGCCAAAAGAAACAGAGCTAGAACTGAGAGAAGAACCACCTTCAAGGAAGATCCCTTAGCCTTAGATCAAAAGCTAGATGCTATTATCAATGGCATGCATAGGCTGGGAGACAGAGTAGAGAGTGTTGAGAGGAAATCATCATGGGAAGGGCAACAGCCCAATACCATAAGGAACCCAAATTTCAGGAAAACTCAGAACTCAAACGCTGGTAGATCTAGCACAGACCGTGATATAAGGCCTCCTTTCCAAGAAAATTATACAGAAACATCCACATCTAGTGATGCTATAGACGACACTCACATGAACTTGGTGGATTTGAAGTGTGAGAAACAAATTTTCCTAACTCAACAAGACCAAGATGAGCATGACTTTAATCAATTTCAGACCCAGTCAAGTGAGTCTTTTGACTTGAAACAAGGTTATGATTCAGCTGTTTATGAAGTGCACAAACAATATAAACTGAGAACTAGAACAATTGATGTAACCGAGCCCATAAAACATAAGGAATCAAAGCAGCCCAAGAAGATTAAGGACAGAGCTGCTTCCACAGAACCGGTCAAACAAACAATCCCATATTCGAGAGAAGTCACAATAGAGGATATAACAGACACACCAGACATGCAGCCCTCTAATGATCAGCCTCTGCTACCTTCGTCCTCAAAGGAAAATGTAAATAACACTCCTAAAAGCCTTCCCAAAATAGAAATACCGCAAGGTATCACTCACCATAACACTGATAATCACGAGGAAAACGCAGAAAATACACTTGAAAAGGGGTGTCAGGCGGAAAGAGTCGATTGTGCGGACACAACCAACCTCCCTAGGAGCCTAAGACTCTCTAGTGACAAACAAGACAAACAAGAGCAATCCTTCTCTAAACATGCATTTACTATATGGGAAATCAAGTGTTTAGATCCTACCTGTAGTCCAACGCTGTTGTAGCAGTCCAGCTCCGCTGATCCGGATGAGCTCCTCCTTCACTTTGAAACCTACATACACTAACAATCAAACGATTAAATAGCACTTGATAATCTCATAGAATAAAACATATTTAACACATAGACCAAGGAGTACATGAAACAACTCATAAAAAACAAGTTATTGAGAAGAATGGACTCATTTGCATTAATAGGTAACAAAAGGAACAAATACAACCTGAGCCTTGGTGTTGTGCAAGTCCCTCCCAGGGTCCATCAAGAGTTCTCCTTTACTTTGACAAAGCTCACCCACTTCCAAATAGAACAAGCAAAGATGGCAATCTCTCCTCACAAGCTTCTAAATGGGAGTCCTAATTCCTGCAGCATCTACCCTTAGAAATGTATAGCTTCCAACCTCCTCTCCTTCTGGCCCAATGCCTGTATTTATAGTGCTCAAGAGGAAGTTAATCAGGTCCACCATCAATGGGATAATCCCCTCTTTGGATGGGATAGCTCCCTTATTGATGGGATAAGTTCCTCTTTGGTAGGGGTGCATGAACCATCTGGAGGCGCTCAATACACGTCGAACAACCTTCTAGAATGCTCTAGAAATGACCACAAGTAACTTTTTAAAGATGAAACTTGCGCATTTTAACCTTTACAGGGGGACGTACCTGCCCCTTTACATACAGAGCGTCCAAAGATGCAACTTTTGTGAACATTGGGTGCGTCCCCGCAGGTAAGGTTGAGAGAACCTGCGTACCCAGAGATAAATACATTTATAAAGACTTTCTCTCTTTTTTGGAGTTTGACATGGAGAGCAGAGGTATAAGACTTGCCTAAGAGGATAGCATGACTGTTGATAGAGACATACTAACTGTAAATAGTCATGGTGACATTTTTTAGTGTAACAAGGGGAAATCTGCTATTGCCAACACAAAGACTCTATTGGAGAAACCATTCAACTTAGAAGCATAAATAAGCAAACTTAAGATTTCCATCCCCTTATCAGAACTTGCAAAGCATGATGTGTATAGGCAAAAAATCCAAAGATCACTACAAATGCCAGAGAAAAGGGATGATGTAAATGTTTTAGATGATACCCCTGAGCTGTTGTTCGGTCCTGAAGTTAATGGAAAATCAACATATGGATCTGTTCCACCCTTTTATGTCAGTTTGCACATTCATGACAAAGTCTTGCACAATGCTATGTTTGACTCAGGTGCCTCACACAATCTTGTGCCCAACGCTGTAATGGAGAAACTAAACCTTGATGTCACAAGACCCTACAAAGATCTATTCTCCTTTGACTCAAGTCAGGTCAAGTGTTTAGGCTTAATCAAAGACTTATGTGTCTCCTTAGTCCAATTTCCCAACAAGACAATCCTAATGGACGTGGTGGTTGCTGACATCCCACCAAAGTATGGCATGCTCTTGTCAAGATCTTGGGGGGGGAAACTCCAAGGATATCTCCAATTAGACCTCTCCTACGCCACTATTTCAGTCTTTGGGCAACCAAAGAGACTGTATAGAGAAACACTGATGAAGTATGTGGTAAATAGTGAGGAAAAGACCCAGAATTTCCCTATCTATTCAATCCATTCTGATATGGATTCTTTTATTTTGTTTAATGATGAAACAAGTCCTCAAACTAATGAGAGGCCTTTTCCTTTAGAACAAGAAACATGCATCAATCAAGAATCGGTTGCCCATACCCAGGAAACTGTCAAAACAGTCAATGCAACCAGCATACAAGAAGAACCACATGAAGCAAAAAACCTAGCTCTTCCCAATCCTAAAATGACTGAAACTCTTAATATTAACCACAAGCAAGAAATCACATGGTATTTAGAGTTTGATGGTTCTGTTAATAAGCTAGGAGTAGGGGCAGGAATATGGATTCACAATACACATAATAGCCATGCAAAGGGTCATGCTTACAGACTTAACTTTTGATGTACCAACAACATGGCAGAGTATGAAGCTCTCCTTTTAGGCCTTAAACTGCTCAAAGCTCTAGGAGCTGCAAAGGTGTCCATTCTAGGTGACTCTGATTTAATCATACAACAAATGAAGGGCAACTTCGTTACCAATGATAGAAGGCTAAGAGCTTATAGGACTGCTGCCACTGCAATACTTGATACCTTCACTGAATCCAAACTTGCTAAGATTTCAAGAAATCATAACATTCATGCTCACAGCCTAGCCACTTTCGCTAGTACTTGCAAGCTTCCGTTTGAGCCCAATCACCACTTTACTGCTGAGATAAAGCACAGGCCTGCTGTGATTGGCAAGTGTTTGAGGATGATGCTCAAATCAACAATTTTCTTACCTTACAGCATGAGTTTTCAGGCCTAAACATTGATATGGATGCTATGGATGATCCACTGCAAGCAATAAACCAAATCCAGCAAACTGTAACAGCTGAAACAGCTAGAAAATTGCTACAGCCAACCATCTTTGATGAAGAAAACATAGAAGAGCTGAAACATATGCATTTGGAGGAAATAGCCAAAACAGAGGCCGAAATCATTGATCTAAAGGACAATTTTATCCCGGTTGGCCTCACTCCACTAGAAGACATGTTTGATGCAAATGATGTGCCCAAAAAGCCAAAAATGCAGCCCATAAACACTGCCATAGAAGAATACAACATTGGGACAGCAGAGAAGCCCAAAATGATCAAACTATCTCAATCTTTGCCACCCGATCAAAAGCCCAAATATGTTGATTTGTTCAAAGAATTCCAAGATGTATTTTCTTGGAGTTATGAGGACTTGAAGTCCTATGACACCTCAATTATTCAACATACCATTCCCTTAAAGCCAAATCAAAAGCCCTTCAAACAGAAACTGAGGAGAATCAATCCTGTGCTTCTCCCTTTGATTGAGACAGAAGTGTAAAGAATGTTTGAAGTAGGTATCATAGCACCCATTAGATTTTCTGAATGGGTATCCAATCTTGTTCCCACAAGAAAGAAAACAGGTGAGATTAGGCTTTGTGTAGATTTGAGAAACTTAAACCAAGTCTCCCTTAAATACCACTACCCATTGCCCAAAATGGACCACATCCTACAAAGAGTAGTGGGGTCATCTAGAATCTCTATGCTAGATGGCTTTTCAGGATTTAATCAAATACTGGTTCACCCGGATGACCAAGACAAGACAGCCTTTACCACACCGTGGGGAACATTTAAGTATGTTAAAATGCCTTTCGGCCTAAAGAACACAGGTGCCACCTTTCAAAGGGCCATGGACATTGCATTTGCCAAGGAAATCCATGATTTCTTGGTTGTCTATCTTGATGATCTTACCCCTTTCTCCAAATCTGATAAAGAGCACCTAAGACATTTGAGACAAGTGTTCCTAACATGTAGGAAATATGGCATTTCCTTGAACCCCAAGAAGTCTTTATTTGGCCTTGAAGAAGGAAAATTACTTGGACATATCATTTCAAAAGATGGGATTAGAATTGATCCAGAAAGGATCCAAGCCATTCTCCAAATCCCATATCCAAGAAACATAAAAGAGCTGCAAGCATTCCTAGGAAAGATCAATTTCCTAAGGTGATTTATCCCAAATCTAGCTGAGCTGATAAGACTGTTGAGCAACATGTTAAAGAAGGATGCCAAGGTAAAATGGTCTCTTGAAACCAAGCAAGCATTTGAAAGTATCAAAGTTGCCTTAACTCAAGCCCCAGTCCTCACAAGTCCTCAATTTGATAGGGACTTTATCATATTTTCATTTGCATCTGATAATACCATAGCTGTTGTCCTATTGCAAAAGGATGACCAAGGAAATGAAAAGCCAATTGCTTTTTTCAGCTGAGCCTTAAGAGATGCCCCTTTGAAGTACCAAATCATGGAGAAGCAGGCCTATGCCCTTGTTAAAGCAATCAAAGACTTCAGAATTTATATTTTATATTCACATGTGATTTCTTATGTCCCAAATGATGTTGTAAAAGACATATTAACCCAAGAGGGGTTAGAAGGAAAAAGAGGCAAGTGGATTGCTAACATTCTTGAGTATGACCTAGAAATAAAACCAACCAAGCTAATAAAGGGGCAAGGTTTAGCCAAACTGATGTCTGAAACAAAATTTCAAGCCTTAGACATCAACCAACTGGACAATGAACAGGAGCTGGCGACTCCACAAATCAGTGACACCTTTCTGCAATCCCCATGGTATGATGATATATGCTTTGTATTGTTAAACCTGTTTGCTCCCCCAGGATTGTCCAAGACCAAGAAGAGATTTTTAAGAATGAAGTCTTTGAAATTTTGTGTCTTAGATGGTGCTTTATTTTGGAAGAATCATGAAGGCATATTGCTAAATTGTTTGACCATGAATGAAACTAATAATGTCATGAAAGAATTCCATGCAGGGGACTGTGGAGGACATCTATATTGGAAGTCCTCTGCTGATAAAATTTTAAGGGTTGGTTTCTATTGGCCCTCTTTGTTTGTAGATGTAAAGAAGTTTGCTATCTCATGCCACAATTGCCAAATCTTTGAGGGCAAGAGAAAGCTGCTCCCTTTGCCTCTTAAGCCCATCTCAACCGAAAAGCCTTTTCAACAATGGGGTCTTGACTTCATTGGAGAAATCCATCCCTCTTCCTCAGGCCAGCATAAGTGGATTCTAACTGCCACCGACTATTTCACCAAGTGGATTGAAGCCATTCCATGCAGGCAGGCCAATGACACCACCATTATCCAATTCCTTGAGTGCAATATCCTATCTAGATTTGGCTGCCCTGAGAAGATCATCACTGACAATGCCGCTACTTTCAAATCCAAAAGGATGATCAATTTTTGCCATAAATTTCACATTACCTTAGGCCACTCTACAGCCTATTACCCTCAAGGTAATGGCTTAGCCGAGTCATCTAACAAGAGCCTGATCAGTATTATCAAGAAGATCTTAGAAGAAAACAAGAAGAACTGGCATAGAAAGCTCACAAATGCCCTATGGGCAGACAGATTATCAACCAAGAAATCCATTGGGATGAGCCCTTATGAGCTAGTATATGGCATGGAGGCCAGATTTCCTTCATCACTGGGCATTCCTATTATCAAGTTGCTGCAAGAAATTCAAGCTGAGCCAAATGATATACAAAGGAAGATAAACCAAACAATTCATTTGCAGCAGACAAGAGAGCAGGTCTATGACAGAGCTCAAATTATGCAAGAGAAGCTCAAAAGGATGTTTGATAAGAGGACTAAAGCTGAGAATTTTTGTGTTGGCAACAAAGTTCTAAGGTGGGACTCACGAAGAGAAGACAAGGGAAAACATGCAAAATTCGATTTCCTTTGGAGAGGGCCATTTTTTATTTCTGTTATTCAGGGAAATAACACATATTTCCTCAAATCTGTAGAGGGCAGCACTGTTGAAGAAGGCCCTGTAAATGGCCGTATGCTGAAGCATTATCATGATCCCTTTTGTGGAACATAATGCAGCTTTGTATATATCTCTTTGCACATTGATATTTGTATATATCAGCACTTTTGTTTTTATTTTGTATAAACAATCCGATTGTTAGAGGAGCAGCAACAAAGTTTGTGAAGACACAACCAATGCAAGTCCTCTATTTTTAAGCTCTGTCTCTGCAGTAATCTCAGCAAAACAGCAAGAGCAGCGCTGTCATATCACAGTGATTTATGTTAAAGAGAAGCTGTTTGCAGCTTGTAGTCTTCAAGTCAACAGTATCAAAAATAGAGGATTTTCAGTTTACTTCGGCACCCTTTCAAAGACAAGAAAAGAAGAGCTCCAGTTTTATTCCCTTTTTGTGTTTATTTCACAAGGCAGTGCTCAAGCAAAAGTGTATGCAATATCAAGCACGCAGAAGAAAGCAGGCGATGCTTTATTTTTCATAGTGTTTCAGATAAGGAGGAGTGCTGCATTCAGAAGTTAAAGTTCTAGTCATTCAACAGTTAGCACAGAAGAAATTTTCAATTAACAGCAACTACAGAGGATCAAGGCATTCTGACCTGCTGTTCTTGGCTTGTCACAAGAAAAAGCCATCCCCAAGTGGAGCCACTGTTAGCTTCCTGCTACAGCAGGTTAATCATCTTTCATGATCGACATTTTTACATGCCAAATATGTCATACTTTGCTTGCTGCAATGCTCCATATTTGCGACAGATGGCCAGAGAAGTATCCATGAGAGTGTGCTAGTCTAAATGCCACGGCTGTGTTCCATTTTTGATGAGTTGATCCATTTTCATGAGTTTTCAGCTAAGGGAGGTCCAAACAGCTTAATCTTGGTCTCCCTAGGTTTCAATTTCCTGTTTTAGAATATAGAGAATAAACATCTGTCCAAACTGTTTAATCTTGGCAAATCTGTAAATAGGTAGAGAAACAAGGGTGCTCAACAGCCTAATCTGAGCCCTTGGATGCAATAAGTGTAGTTGTAGATAGGAGGACAGCAAGAAGAAAAGAACAAAAAGTTGGTTATGCTAGTTCAAGTGCACCCAAACCAAAAAGAAGAGAAAATTCTAGGCAAGTAGGTCGGGTAGGTAGCTTTGTGGTTGCAGAATCATGGCTTGTGATCCATTTCATATTGTCAAGTGTTATATCTATCATATCACAAGTTGAAGGCATTTGTTCAGTTGGAGGACTTCAAGAAATGCATGTCTAACTTCCCCTTCTTCCTCTTTCCCCAAATCACTCACTAACTTCCCCTAAAGAGGTCAAGATCTGCTTGATACCTCTTAGATTTATCATTCTCCATATCATTTGCCTTGGTGGAGATCTGCTTCACTCAAGGAATGTTCACACTTCTTCTATCAGTCATTTTCCCCATTGATAGCCTAAGACATCATTCTTAGCGCTTTTTCTCATCATTATCATATTAACTACTAACTTTATTATGTAACTGTTATAGACATTTTTGTGCCTTACAGCTCTAAGCATGAAATGTCCATAATCCAAGGGATCCAAAGTCCCTAAAAGTGTTGTTCCTGCCCCTAAAGGAACAAGGTCAACCAATGACAGCTTCTCCCAGAAGTTCTCCACCAGAAACTGCTCAAAACTAGTCAAATCAGGATCAATTCAGAAGCTCCACTAGCTGCCTGCGTTGCAAAGCACCCAAATACACTGGCTAGGTGCGTTGCAACGCACTTGAATGCACTACCCAGGTGCGTTGAGCGGGAAATGACAAGTGGCAAAGTCATTCAACGAGGTGGAGAGACAATGGAAGCTTCCAGAATCTTCTCCAATGACACTTGCCTCACTGAATTCGACCAGTGATGAGTAAGAGACTCTCAGTCTCCAAGTGGAAGAAAGAACTGACAGAGAGAAGCCACAAGTCAAAACATAAGCTGACTCATCCTCTCTGCTTACATCTATATATGGATCCCTCATCCCAGAGATCCAAAGGCTGGAATTTTGTACTTTGCAGAGAATTGCTGTTGGTTTGGGATTGAGATTAGTACATTGGGTGATTTATGCTTTGTTGGAGGTGAGGAAGGGATTCCTTTGCTGGGAGGTAGATACTGGATTGGGACTCACTTAGTTGTATCTCCTCTTGGACTTTCTTATCATATCAATAAAACTATTTGAGTTTCTTCTACATGCCTGTATATCAGTGATGTTTTTTTATATTTGCATGTTTAGCTTAATCTGATCCTGAGCTTTTTATGAATGTAAATCTATATCTTCGTGTAGTTTCTCTCTTCTGTGATCTTGCAGGAATTCAGTGAAGCTGGGCTGGTAAGGGAGCAGAGAGCTGAGAGCTATTGAAGAGAGGAACGATTGGGTCAACAAACTAGCGAAAGACACAGGTTAGTTACATCCTTCCTCTCCATTTACATTTCATAAAGAAGAATACTCAAGCAGTTTTCCTTGTTTGTTGCTAAGGCACTGTCACACCTTAGAGTGGGATAGGGGCGTTCTGAATAGATACTTTTCCCAACAACAGAATGGAGATACAATGGAAGCTTCCAGAATCTTCTCCAATGACACTTGCCTCACTGAATTCGACCAGTGATGAGTAAGAGGCTCTCAGTCTCCAAGTGGAAGCAAGAACTGACAGAGAGAAGCCACAAGTCAAAACATAAGCTGACTCATCCTCTCTGCTTACATCTATATATGGATCCCTCATCCCAGAGATCCAGAGGCTGGAATTTTGTACTTTGCAGAGAATTGTTGTTGGTTTGAGATTGAGATTAGTACATTGGGTGATTTATGCTTTGTTGGAGGTGAGGAATGGATTCCTTTGCTGGGAGGTAGATGCTGGATCGGGACTCACTTGGTTGTATCTCCTCTTGGACTTTCTTATCATATCAATAAAACTATTTGAGTTTCTCCTACATGTTGTGTATCAATGATGTTTTTGTTATATTTGCATGTTTAGCTTAATCTGATCCTAAGCTTTTTATGAATGTAAATCTATATCTTCGTGTAGTTTCTCTCTTCTGTGATCTTGCAGGAATCTGGTGAAGCTAGGCCGGTAAGGGAGCAGGGAGCTGGGAGCTATTGAAGAGAGGAGTGATTAGATCAACAAACTAGTGCAAGACACAGGTTAGTTTATCCTTCCTCTTCATTTACATTTCATAAAGAAGAATACTCAAGTAGTTTTTCCTTGTTTGTTGCTAAGGCACTGTCACACCTTAGAGTGGGATAGGGGCGTTCTGAATAGATACTTTTCCCAACAACAAATTGGCGACTCCACTGGGGATCGTATCTAGTTAGTTTATTTGTGTTTCTATTGTTGTTCTTCTCATAAACTTAGGAGTGGCGAATCGAACTGCATTTGCCATTTACAAATGCAAAGTAGAGATCTGCTACTCTAGTCCATTCACTGGGTCTATTTATGATTTGAACAGCTGATCCAAAAATGCTCTAACTGCCCTTTGTGATAGCTCTTAGTCCTCCTTTAAATCATCCCTCTATTTGTACCTTACTGATAGCTTTTATCCGGCCAAAAACCATAGATTAAACTGCAAACCGTGACCCAGAACCCAGAGAAAATTCTCGTTTCTGCCTCAGCGCAGGCTCTGTGAAGAGGTTCTGCATTTCAACGCAGGTCCCGAGAGGGCTACCTGCGCTACAATTCAGTTTCTCTGTGCAACAGGTGCGCTGATCAGCCTTTGCCCTGTGCAGCTGTGGTTCTTTGCTTCATTTTGTTCAGTTTTATCTCTGATTTTTGCAGCCTGTTATCAATGTGTGTACCTATCTGAAGACCCCTTTTCTTTGCCTTAATTCCGCCTCAGTTGTATAAAAGAAACTGTATTTGTTTTTGTGTATTTGTTACATCATTTGCAGTTTCCCATTACAAAAGTAAACTAGTCATACTGTCGCCCTTAGATCTAGACCTGTCGTAAGTGTCGTTTTGATCTTAGGAGTAAATTTGTTTGCTGTTGACAGTTGATTGCGCTTTTACTTTTGTCTTTTGGTTTGAATTTGTGAATTTCTAGTGTCGAAACAAGTATTTACTTCAAAATCATAAAGTGTCGTAATCGTCTTTTTGATTTCAAAAAGAAACTTGTTTGTGTTTTCACTTGAAATCGAATTCAAATTTGTACAACAGCTTTCTTTTTAGGCATCAATATTAAGAAAGTGAAAACAAATACATGCACATGTGCATTTGCATATTGATAGTTTGTATGGTTTGATTTAGGAAAAGTGCATTTATAGTGTGCTCTATTCTCTTTGAGAAAAGATTGTGTCTTTCTTTTCCCCTTGTAGCTAGGATTTTCATTGTTGAAAAGAGATAAAAGCTTGCTTATCATCTTTAGACTGCATTTAGGAATTGTATCTACATCTCGTGGTGATCCAAAAAGGAAAACTTCTAATAAAGATCAACCTAAAATAAATTGAATGAACTTAACAAACCATTGGAACTTAATGCACAACATAGAGGTCTAGGCTAGAGACGTGTTCCGGCGTCGTAAAACCTGGTGACTATCGGCCTCACTGATGGTTGGGTGATTCCTCCTGAGAGACGATAAGTGCCAGTACGGATTGTGCTCCCACGTACCGTCGAGTATATATTGGGAGACCCCTATAGGCATAAAACCTTTATCTATAGGAAGCCGTGTCGGCCGCCCTACTGATTGCAATGCACTAAACACAGCATTCAGGAAGATTGACCGCCCGTACCTTAAAAAGTATTATGCTGTTTTGCGATTGGTTTGGCACACCCTCTACCTAGAACTCCAGAGCAGTCCCTTTCGTTCCTTTTCAGACTCCTTAACGGAAAAGGTCCATCTGAGCACTTGTCACTTCAGGCTCATTAAAAATCAAAGGAGACTAGAGTCATCTTTTGCTTTTTCTCGACTCTTTAAAATTGAAAAAGCAAGTTGTGTCCAAGCATCGTTAACATTTATTTTAAACGGGATATTCATACCCTTTTTCCTGCGTTGATCTTTAGGTTGAGAAAATGGAGCCTACCAACCAAGGAATTCCCCTTGATGGAAATCCTAGTCCCTTCTCCTATTGGGGAGATGTTGGTGCGCCCCATATGGCCACATTGTCGCTTTCAGAACTGACAATTAGCTTGCCGGTCTGGCTCTTCTCAACCAATGTCGTTCAGAACACCACTATTCCTGAACAGTCGAATCAGTAATTAGACGAGTCCAGAGTTTCCCACCAACCTTCTACTTCCTCTAATTCTTCCTCTCTTCCTTCCTCTTCGCTTGATGGGGTTGGCAAAGCCAAAAGTCAAGTTCCTAAGGAGAAGAAGGAAAAGAAGAAGAAAGAGAAGAAGAAGAAGGAGCCAAAAGCAACTGGGGGCAAACGAGTGTCGTCTAACGAAAATCCACACACTCCACTGACCAGGCCTAAATTGCCATGTGTCATTTGCAAGGGAGACCACTTTCACAGAGATTGTCCCTGCATCCCTCAGATACTAAGGGATTGGTCTCCCCATTTGCACAATCCGGTGGCATCAACCTCTGATAGCCATGTTGAAAGCACACCGTCAACTAGCAAAAGTAAAGTCCCAGGACAAAAAGGGAGAGCTAGATCTCCTTGTAAACTGTGCGAAGGCAATCACACCATCCACCGTTGTCCCTTCTTAGACGAAGCTAAAAGAGTTTTGGATGATCGTCTGATTTCACCGTTACGACTCCCTCCTGGATATAAAAAACTGTTGCCAAGTCCTTCGTTAGTTGAAAATCCAGCTGGCCCGCTCAAGTGGTCAGCTGAAGCGCCGATCATTGAAGATGAACCAGCTGAATCCATACCCGACGAAAGTCAAAAGGTCGAGGCGGTAGTTGACCTGGTCTTGCCTTCAGAGGATTTATCTTCGAATGACACAGTCACTGAAGAGAACAAGGATGACACCATCCAAATTCTCTTCATCAACATAGACTCTGACGAACACGGGGGCAACCTACCCATTCCTTTATCGCAGGAAGGAAGTTCGTCAGAGCCGTACCCGACCGTCTACTCGGTCCCACCTCCAAGCAACCTAGTTGTCTCCTTCGACTGGAATCAACTAGGCAGACCCTGTTTACCAGCAAGCATACCATTCAGAATTATCGTCCAAATATATAGAATGGTCATGGCTGGTACCATCATAGATGAGGGGGCTTCTGTGAGTATCCTTTCCTCTACTGCTTGGAAAGCGCTTGGTTCGCCATCGCTTTTGCCTGAGATGAGAAATCTGACAGGTTTTGATAAAGGAACCAGTCGACCTTTAGGGATCCTCCCCAATGTGCCCATAACATTGAAAGGGAATATCGTTCAAATGAACGTGATGGTCGTTCAAGGACCCTTGGATTATAACCTACTCCTTGGACGAGACTATATTTATTGCATGGGAGCCATCGTCTCCTCACTCTTTAGAGTAATGTGTTTTCCGCACGAAGGTAGAGTGGTCAAGCTCGTGGACCAGCTTTCATTTCCCAGATCATGCATCGCAAATAGTCATATACCATCCCTAAATGGTCTCTTCACACAAGAAATGTCTCAACCCATGGTCCGTCCTCCCGATGAGCGCGAGTAATTCGGAGGGATATGACTGGAACCCAGGGGGCATGCGTCCTGGTCTGCTTCGGCAGGAAAACTTCGGGTATAGGGTAGGTTTCCGCGGGAGAATATGACTAGTCTGTACCCCGTCCGTGATTGAGATAGGGGTTATTCTAGAATAAGATTCTTTTGTCAAAGTTATGTGAGTTGGCGGGCATCGTCGCTCACCTTTCTTTATCTCGGTAAACATCGCCGAAGAAGTGTTTTGTTTGAAAGATTAATGGAACAATCTTTGGGTGACCTGTAAGAGGTAGGCCTCTCTCGGTAAAACAATTGTTTTGGCGGAAGTGAAGTAGAGGTAACCTTGAAACTCTGTTTTATACCTGGGGGCATGCAAACCTTGTTGGAGTGCAAGCAAAGAGCGATTATTTATCTGTTTTTTGGATTAGTCGTTTCCTAACTTGCATAAAGAAAGGAAGTGGGGCAAAAATCTAAATGTTGTCGTTTTATATGAGACATTCTTATCATATGACTGGATTATCGAGCAGTTTTAGCACATAGTTCATGCTCGTTAAAAAATAAACATAAGATCGAGCAAGTGTTTCAACCCGTGTTTAAGCTCGTTAAAAAATGAACTATCCTCCGGTAAATAACCACCGTGAATGTAACATTATCAGCCATTAAAGCCTTGGTCGTGTTTGCACCATCACCTCCACTTTTCCATTGGCCGATCATTCGCCTCCATTTGATTCTTTACCCATTTTGAGGAACAGCTGCGAAGAGTGATTTCACTAGCCATCCTTGTGACACTGCCGTGATTGGAAAATTCCAACCCTTACTTGGAATCAGCTGCTACCCATTTTATCACTCGTTCCTCAAAAGACGAGTCTTCTTTAAGCACTTTTCATCTGACTCGTAAAATATGAAAAGATTGCCGAGTTTTGGCCTTCCAGCTCGTTAAAGCGACCGGAAGTGCTATCCCTCCTCTAGATTTTAATCTTTTTGGACCTAAGGGATTATTGCACAAAAAGATCGAGCGCTTGTTTTGTTCGGCTCATTAAAACTATCGAAAATTCATCCCTTCTGTATTGTTTTATACTTTTTCGGACTTAAGGGATTAGATGACGAAAAAGGAATTTCGGAGTTAACTTTACATACCTTTTTAGACTCTTTAAAAATGAAAAGGACCGAGTTATCTTTGTCGTTAGACTCGTTAAAAACAAGTCGATCCATGTGAGAATTTCGCTGAAGTCGAACATGGAAAGACATCGCTTGATTACCGGTCAATGATGAAAACCGTTAACAAGCGCGAGAGGAATCACCGATAATGATAATGACCCTCAAGGTACTGCAGTACAATTCACGTGGCGTGAATAAAGGACTTGGCGTCGAACGCCACGCAAAATCTTCTGGTCGAAGGTCATTGATGTATACCTGTCGCCGGAAGTGAGAAACTTGCCATTGAGGCATGCAAGCTTCAAAGTACTGATGGGGTTGTTCCTAGATCAACTTCTTGGATAATGAGCTGAAGTCGACAAGAAGCGATCCGTCAAAGGAGGGCCTTAATGAATCCCACATCAATGACACGGAACGGAGCTAATGATTTTAGTGGAGGTGAAAACAAACTGTGATATATGATTCAGGGTGGCGATCATGAATGGATGAAGGATAATGTATGGCAGTGGATGGGACACGGTTGACACTTTCAGAATGACCTCTCTTGAACATATAACGACACTGATGCGATGGATCGGTAGCATTACCCCAAAATGTGGATGGTTTGGCGAAGACCATGGTGATGAGACCGGTGAATGAAACAACCCAACCCGATGTGGTACGGAAGAAAAGTGTCATGTTCAAGAGCGACTTGCTACCATTAAGCTTCGATGTTCTCCCAATTTTTCCCCAGTCATTTCTGACCAGTACCTCTTTATTTTTTGTCAAGCTTGAGGAGGATAACATATGCTTGTTCTATAACCTGCCCTTCGGGCAAGCCCATCGCTATGATTTAACGAGCTTAGCGATAGGGAAACTCGTTCTCGTCTAAAGACAAGTTTGTCGCTATTTAATCATTTTAACGAGTCTAACGACAAGGAAAACTCGGTCCTTTTCATTTTTAGAGAGTCTGAAAAGGTACAGAAAGTTAACTCTATAATTCCTTTTTCGTCATCTAATCCCTTAAGTCCGAAAAAGTATAAAACAATACAGAAGGGATGGGTGTTCGGTACTTTTAACGAGCCGAACAAGACAAGCGCTCGATCTTTTTGTGTAATAATCCCTCAGGTCCAAAAAGATTAAAGTCTAAATGAGGGATAGCTCTTCCGGTCCTTTTAACGAGCTGGAAGGCCAAAACTCGACAAACTTTTCATATTTTACGAGTCTGAAAAGAGCTCAAAGAGGACTCGTCTTTTGAGGAACGAGTGATAAACAGGGATAGCAACTGATTCCAGGTACAAATTGGAATTTTCCAATCACGGAAGTGTCACAAGGATGGCTAGGTGAAATCACTCTTCGCAGATGTTCCTCAAAATGGGTAAACAATCATATGGGGGTGAACGACCGGCCAAATGACGGTGGAGGTGATGGATGAAAACACGACCAAGGCTTTTAAGGCTGATAAATTTACGATCGCAATGGTTATTTACCGGGATAGGTTCATTTTTTAATGAGCTTGAACTCTGGTGGAAACTTTTGCTCACGCTTTTCTATTTTTTAACGAGCATAAATTCCGCGGTAAAACTGCTCGATTCATGGTCAAATTTGATTTTTTACTTTTACTAGATTTTCTCTTTTCAAATGTAGTACTTCACCTTCAATTGCTGCAACAAACTTTGTTAGAAATGGACAATATTTGCATGAAAATGAGATTATAACCTTAATATTTAACTTTAAACTGTGTAAAAAGTCATAAAAAGGTGTTTTTACCTCTCATTTACCATTTCATTTGCATTTTGCTTGTTGGAGCTCTGGAGGTGCCTCTTCTTCCTTGATTTTCACTAGCTGATTCCGGGAGATTCTGTGGACGATTTTCGGCGCCGTTTGGACCAGGTAGGAGCTAAACCTTAGCCCTTCACTTTCATGGTTTCCTTTTTCAGTTTCATGCACATTTTTCAGGGTTTCTGAGCCTCAGGGGTTTCATCAAGGCGCCCTGGCATCAGCGCAGGTTCTCCTTTCGAAACCTGCGCTGCATGCCAGGTTGTCTTAAGGCAGACTGCGCCTCAGCGCAAGGGAGAGACTCTCTGCCTGCGCTGGGCCTAGAAAAACTGACACTGCATGTGATTTTTGATGATTTTTCGCCAGTTTTTCATCAAAATTAGGAACTTACTCCTTCTCTTGTTTGCTTGCAGGGAACTTTGAACAAAATGTCCCTTACATGGCGAGAACGAGAACATGAAGCAGAGGACATGGTTGCACTCCATGACCCGGTCACGGTGAACGCGCTTCGGAACTGTGGCCTACTGAAGTTCTTCCGTATCTCTAGCATGAGAGCACAGATTTCTTTACTGCAGTATATGCTTGATGCTTGGGATCCTGTTAACCAAGTATTCCAGATTAGGGGGAAAACCATCCCCTTGACCATAGAGGACATGTACTTCTTGACTGGGTTTTCAAGGCGGGGTGCCCCCATTTCTTTGTCAGGTACGGCTCGAGGGACTAATTCCACTAGAGACTATATCCGTCAGTATTGCCGGGAAGGTTCACAGCCGAGCAAAGACGGCAAGATCAATATCCGTGACATCACTGACAGGTCTCTTAGGTCCATTCTGTTTACCATTGGTAGGATGGCCGGTAGCGCAGCTTTACATGTTGCCAACAGATCTTACATGCAGCACGCCTTGGAGTGTCTCCAACCGAAAGTGTTTAACTGGTGCGATGCAGTACTTGTTCAGATGAAAAATCAATTGACCAAGGTAAAGGACGGGAGGTTGAAGAACTTTGGATTTGGTTCTATTCTGACTGCCTTCGCCTTGGAGAAAATCCCATTGATGCAGCCTCAGTACATCATACTTGACTTGCCTTCTCCGACCGAGCCACGTATGCAGAGGTGGGTTGACCACATGTCCCAACATGCTGGCCAACCTCAGATTACTTTTACTGAGGCCTTCTTTAGGTGGTTCGAGCGTTAGGAGATGGCGTTTTCTGAGTATCCATATGTGGGTATGGACTACCGAGGTGATCCGGACTTGGTGCTACCGGATGGCGAGCAATGGGGTGCTATTGGTAAAATCTCTGACCATATCACTGTTTATTGTTTTTACTCATGATGTTACTGTGCAACACTAATCAAACTCTTGGGTGCATGCAGATGTTGGTCCTGTTCGTCCAGCAGCCCGTCCACGATCGCCAGCTGCTGCCCCAGCAGCAGAGCCTGCTAGGAGAGTTGTTATTCGCGACCTTGGTGATACTGAGACACTTACAGCTGTGCAGGAGCAGGTTGAGAGCCTTACTCGTGGTCTTCCGGATGTACAGATTGACGAGTTACCTTTACAGTTGCAGCGGCACACTATTGGCGTGCCTAGATGATGGACTCGTCTCTTGCGCATGATTGCACAGACCGTGACGTACTATCATGAGCACCACTAGGCTAGGGTGCCCCCTAGCATCTTTTTGAGTTCTAGGTCATACGACCAATTTTGTTTTGATTACAGCACATCATGTACAAACTATAAACAGCTTTACATATTTTGATTTTCGGGGTTTATTATGGTTTATTTGTGATCCACTTGCATTAGCACCGATGTATCTCTTTTTATATATGTCGTAAATGTCTATCTAATACATAGTTTGCTAATGAATCTGTTAATGTGTTCAAGTTTCTGGAAATATGTTGGTATTGAATTGAATCAAACTCTCTTTCCAAAATCTTAACCCTTAGAAACATTCGATCAATAGCTGGATTGCGGACTGAATATATACCAGTGAGTTGTAGTATCACAAGCTGTGAGTCTAGCCTAACAATTAGTCGGCGTATACCATGAGCGATGGTATCAGAGAGGAGTTCAATCAACGCGCTATACTCAGCGATGTTGTTCGTTGACTGCCCAATACACACACCTCTGAAACTCACTAACTCGCCGCTTGGATCAAAAATGGCCCAGGTTGCGGAGGACAAATTCCGCGTACTACGACTCGCTCCGTCGGCATATCCTACATATGTCTCAGAGAAATTCAACATCTGCAACAAACGAGAAGGGTGGATTACTAAACCGAAACAAACACTTTAGCGAAAACAAAATACAACAAAAGCACTCAGGTTACTATTCAGGCATAGTAACGCTTGAGGTACAACCCGTTGCGGGGTTGCACCAGTGGTATCCCGTCATAATCCATTAACTCGTAGGCTCCTTTTGCTAACACCCTTTTAACAATATAGGGACCCATCCATAAGGACTTAAATTTTCCTGTGCCTAATTTGTCGGATTCTTGGTCGTAAAGCAAAACCAAGTCACCCTCAGAGAAGATACGAGGTTTGACATTCTTGTCGAACTGCGCCTTGACTCGTTTCTTATGGGCTTCGTTCGCCAAAGCGGCGTCACGACGGTTTTCATCCAACTGGATCAATTCCAAGAAACGAGCCTCTTCTTCTGAGGTTCCGGGGAGGAGGTCAATTGCGAGTTTAAGAGACGAAATTTCGCACTGGATCGGTAAGACTGCCTCCAGGCCATACACCAATTGGAATGGTGTGAACCCAGTGGCGTTTTTTACCGAGGTTCGGTAAGCCCACAATGCTGAGTACAGGAGTAGGTGCCATCTTCTTTTGTGAACCCCGATCATCCTTTGCAACATACGCTTCAGGACCTTGTTGATTGCCTCAACTTGTCCGTTGGCTTGTGGATAATATGGGGTAGAGCTGTCGTGAGATAGCCCTAGTTTGGCAGCTAATTCAACCATCATGTGATTGCGAAAATGCGATCCATGATCTGTCACTATAGCCTGCGGAACGCCGAACCTGGCGACTACATGATTAAAAAAGAAAAGGGCAGCTGTTTCACCAGTGTTATCCAATGTAGGCATCGCCTCGGCCCATTTGGTAAAATAGTCAACAGCGACTATAATATACCCATGCCCCCCGGTCGAGGTGGGGTTACATTGCATGAAATCGATGCCCCACTTGGCGAAAGGCCCAACAGCAACTATAGGCTGCAAAGGTGCGGGCGGTCTCCTGGTTTTGCTATCAAAGATCTGACACGCGTGGCAACTTCTGACAGCTATTATGCAATCTTTAAACATAGTTGGCCAGAAATATCCTGCTCGTAAGATTCTTTGTGCTGTTGCATATCCAGATTGATGCCCCCCGCACGCGCCTGAATGACAATCATTCAGGGCTTTCTCGGCCTCCTCATGGGTAAGGCACCTCCTCAGAACCGTATCGACACCACGACGGTAAAGTGTATCACCGACGATCATGTAGTCTTTAGATTGGTATCGTATACGCTTCTGTTCCGAGTGTGAGGTATTAGGCCTAAATTTTTGTGTTTGGAGATAAACAATGATGTCTCCATACCACTCATTGCTTACTGATATCAGAAACAAATTTTCGTCCACGATTGACTCTTCTGATGTTTCATCGTTGGACGACGATGGGAGATCGCACAATAATTCCGCGAAAACTAGAGCTTTCTTCGATTTGGATTTTACAAAATCCAGATCAAACTCTTGAAGGATCGCTATCCATTTTGAATATTTGCCCCCAAGCAACTGTCGCGACAGTATATACGTCATAGGGTTGCAATCTGACAGAACGGTAGTTTTCCTAAAGAGGACATAATGTCGAAACCTTTGAATCGCTTGAACAGCAGCAAGCGCTAGTTTTTCAACATAGGAATATTTACTTTCTGTGTCATTTAAGTTTTTACTTAAATAATAAATAGGATGTTCAATTCCATCAACTTCTTGCACTAAGACCATCGCAATGGTCGTATCTGCTGCAGCTAGATACAGGTTAAAATCTCTTTGATAGTCCGGAGCGTACATTAATGACGCTCTTACTAGAGAATCTTTCAGAGCGTCAAAGGAAGCTTGCGCAACCTGGTCCCAGACAAAAAGCACATCCTTTTTCAAAAGACGAGTATAACCTTTGGCAATTTCTGCGTAATTTGGAATGAACCTCCTCAGAAAGTTTGCTTTCCCTTGGAGTTTCTGAATCTGAAGCAAATTTGAAGGTGGAGGCAAATTAATGATTGCCTGAACCTTACAGGGGTCGAGACAAATCCCATCCTTAGAGACTACAAAGCCAAGTAAACGACCAGAACCGACGCAAAACACACACTTGTGCAGATTGAGTCTTATCTTGTAGTGTCGGCAACGTAGAAATATTGCTCTCAAATGTCGCGGATGATCAGTCCGCTTCCGCGAATGAGCCGGAAGATCGTCGAGGTAAGGTTGAACGATGTTCTTGATGTCATGAAAGGCATAATTCATTGCCCTCTGAAACGTCGCCCCTGCGTTCTTTAAACCAAAGGGTAATTTTCGATAAGCGAATGTGCCCCACGGACAAATAAATGCAGTCTTAGACTGGTCCTGTGGGCGGATATTTATTTGATTATACCCGGAAAATCCATCCATAAAGGAAAAGATTTCACATCCGGCGCATTCATCAATTATCTGGTCGATGAAGGGTGTAGGGTAGTTGTCCTTTGGACAAGCTTGGTTTACATCCCTATAGTCGATGCACACTCTTATCGTCCCTTGTTTTTTCATAACAGGGACAATATTCGATACCCAATCGGTTAGAGGAACCGGGTAGATGAATCCAGCATGGAGAAGTTTTTCAACTTCTGCCTTAATGGCAGCGGCTTTCTTGGGGTGCACCTGCCGAAGCCGTTGTCTTACTGGTTTGACATCAGGATACATTTTAATCTCATGTTCAACTATGCTCGAGTCAATGCCTGGCATTTCATCATATGACCATGCAAAGACATCTCTAAATTCGCGAAAGAGAGCACCATATATTTCCAGTTCTGAAGGGGAACAACTTTTGCCGACATGAATATTCTCTACAATATCAGGTTTTGTCGAGATGTTTATGGCTATGGTCTCTTCAATATTGGATAGGTTTCAATCCACCGTATTTACAGTATTTGTTAGGAATTCAAACACTGAAGGGTGATATAGGTCGTGTTGAGTTTCTTCTTCACACTCTGGAAGAAGGGAACGATGGTGGTGATCATTCCATGGTGCCCCCTCAATCATCATTGATTATAAGATTCCTTCGTCAGTCCCATGAACTTTTGACCATGGATCTAATGGGGTACCATATTCTCCAGACCTATCTACCCAAACGCTTGACGAGCGTTGATTTGGGCTCGCCTCCCATGCCCGAAACATTGATTGCTACAATATTTCTATAGGGCTAGGTGGCAAAACCACTTGATAATCCATGACGACTTTGTCTCCTGCGACCTTCGAAGAAGATACCATGTTGCATGTTGCTACAAACGGGATATCCCTTACATGGAAAGGAGGTGGCAACGCGAAAGTTCCCATCATTGTGGGATCTTTTAGCAAGCCTACTCCGATATCTTGCACTGAATGGTCGCTCCCATGGATCATGGGAATGCTTCCAGTAACTTGTGAACCATTAGGGAGGAAATTCTGTTGATCGACGATCGTAATCCCTCTTTCAAACGGGAATGCGATCTTCCTAAAATATGTCGACACTACAGCTGCCATGGCATATATCCATGGTCTTCCCAGTAGGATGTTATAGTCAAGATTGCCATCAATGACTTCAACATCAATTTCCACTGTTTTTCCTCCTAGTTCAACCTTAAAGTTATTTAGGATACCGTACGGAGTGTACGTCCTACCGTCAAATGCTTTCAATGTCGTCGAAGATCGCGACAAGGTTGGAGATCCAAGAGTTTTCCAGCAACTCATCGACATGATACATGTCGATGCTCCCTCATCAATAATCGTTCTATGAACAGTTTTGTTGAGTGCTTTCACTTGAATAAGGAAAGCTAGTTACGCTGGTAACTGAGGATCATATCCTCTGTGATCAAAGGATACAAGATTGGAATCTTTAGGATCCACTCCACCAATTGCTGATAACAATGCCTGCCTTTGGGATGGACAATTTTGTAGTAACTCAAGAGTCGACATAGCAGATGGCGATTGGGCCAAATCTTCCACTATGTTATAATGCTGCGCCGCTCTGGCGCGAGGATTAAATGTCGACTTGTGTACTACTCCCTTAGGTGGCTTTATTGTTAATTCATGCGTGAGGGGGGGTACAGCTTCTGCCGAAGTTGTTGTCGAACTACTGGGTTGATCTTTCCCTTTGTCGTTCGACACCGGCGGATTCCCATAATCTTTATTCCTGGTCGAGATCAAAGCATCATTTTGCTTAGAAACTGACAACATAAGCACTTGAGACGGTGAAGCATTTCCACTATCAACCATATTTTGACCTGGGGTGGGAAATGGATCAGTCAACACAGCTGAAGTTTGGGAACTTTTAAAGAACCTCTTTAACTCAGCTTTGAACGGACAGTTCTTTGTCGAATGATCCTTTTCATCGCATATCTGACATGGATAAATTTGTTTCCCTTGCCCAGGAGGGTTTGAAGGAGTTTTTTGAGGGGATGACTCACCCTGTTTCTTCTTCTTCCCTTTGTTTTGTTTCTTCTTGCTTCCTGGTTGATTGGAGTTTTTGCCTTTATCCGTAGATACAGCATTTACCTCCGAAGCAAGAATCTCTTGATTTGCTTTTTGATTCGAAGTCTTACGGGCTTTCTTATTGGAATCCCTTGTCGACTTAGCGTTTGCAGTTCCAATCACGCCATCACCGGCATGAGAGTCACTATTCGATCCGGGAGGAGGAGGGATTGAAAATTCCGGTCTGGGGGCGTCAGGTATCTTATCATAGAGCGTGCCTGACTGAGTATATACTAAGTCCAAATATTGAGCACGAGCAATAACCTGCTCCTCTGTTACGACGCCTCCCTTGGCCACATCTTCTGTTATAGCAGGAAGAAGCGACTTTATAAACCACTCAGCTAATAGCTGATCTGGAACATAGGTCTTTACCATTCTGCGACGACGACGCCACTCATGTATATGATCTGATATATGTGTGGCCGTTGTCTGCTTGAAATTGGTCAAGATCTCTATTCCAGTTTCGTACCTTATAGGTAACTGAAAGTGTGTTAAGAAAGTTGTGGCTAGGGAACTAAAATTGTCGAAAGAGGCTCTAGGTAATTCAATATACCATTTAGCCGTCGGACCAGTCAATGTCCTCTGGAAAAGGCGAAGCCTTATCGAATCATCATTCAAGGTATTTGACGAACACCACAGATGGAATGTCATCACATGATTCGACGGGTCTTCGCCAGGATTTCCATTGAATTTAGGAATGTCCGAAGGAAGTTTGTGAGGAATCGCTGGCCACCAATGGGCATAGGCGATTGGATCATTCATCAATCGATGTAAATCTGGTAATTCTAGAGTTGCCACGAATGGCAACTGCTGATTCAGGTTTGGCGAGGCGTACCCAGGATACGATGGAATCGCCTGAGCAGTAGGCCTTTGCATACCAGCATAACGCAACTGATGTTGATATGACTGATATGGCTGGTGGGCTTGGCCACTGTAAAGTGGTTGATTTAACCCGTTCTGAACATAGGGTTGCCCACTATTCGCAAAGATCTGTTGTTCAGATCCCTGGTACACCTGTTGAAACTGAGGTTGTTGGTATTGCACCGTCCATGGTTGCGAAGCCATGTTTTGCTGTGCGATACTAACCGACGGACCAAGATGCGGGGTTATGGTTCCCGTTTGTGTCTGTGTCGTCCCGGCAGTTGGCGATTGTGGTTGTGTTGCAGGTTCAATGGGCTGTTGCATTACAACTTGGGTTTGACATACAACAGGCATCGATTGAACTTGCGATACGGTTACAATAGCTGGCGTTGTCGGGATACTAGACATAGGTACACACTGTTGCATGGAATATACAACTCTTGGTTGTTGGGGTAACATAGGTACCCAACCACTCGTCGTTACTTCAGTCAAACCTGAATGTTGTTGAAAACTGCTGTATGGGTATCCCCCCGGAAGGGGAAGTGAAAGGGCATATTGCCCCCCATATGGTAACAATCCGGAACTCAAGGGTATAGATTGCCTTTGAGGACTGGATGGCCCAAACTGATTTCCAAAGGGATCAATTTGTCTAGTTTCAACATAAGAATTACCGGGTATTATACCGGAAGAACAAACTGGAACAGACCAAGTTGTCGTAATAGTCCCTGGGTGGACTCCTTCTAGCTGATGAGAGCTAGTCGGGACAGCTGGTATGCCGGCAAACATCGTTGGAGTGACAGCAGGAGCTTCTGCTGTCGCTGTGTCATTTGGCACAGTCCTAGATTTCGACGGTTGCTCAGACATTTTAAGTCTATCCAATAAACTGCCTAACGATTCTACAGGAACTTCCAGTGGCGATGGACAAACTTCTGATGCAGAAGGAAAAAGAGTGGTGCCTACTCCAAAATGAGTTGGAGTATTTGCTTGCTGGTCCTCTACGATTTCCTCTATTGCAATCAGACCAGGAGGAAGAGGAAGACCGTCAGGTCCGTAAAAGATTTCTGGTGCCGAAGAAGGGGTTGTTTCGACAGCGACAGTTGTTTGAGCAACAAGACTCTGTGGACCGGTTTCAGATGGAACTGGTTCAGTTATGCAAGTACTTGTCCTCAGACTGGGATCAGTACAACTGTCCCTCTGTTGCTGTTGAACTTCTTCAATAGAGGCAGGGATTCCAGAAATATTAGGAGTGACCAGAATCTCAGATGTTGTCAGAACTGTTGTTCTAACTTTAATGGGAGATTTTGACCTGGTCAAGCGAGTTCGCTTCGTCCGTACTACTCTCGATTCCAGAGACAAAGACGGTTGACTCGCGAGTCTCCTCGAACGACGGAGTTTTAATTGACTTTCCTCCACGGTTGCGGATTACTCGATCAACTAAAATACAAAAGGGGGGAATTATGTTTCCGTATTGAATGAATTTTATTAGACGCTTTTAGACACAACTTTGCTTTTTCATGTTTTAAGAGTCGAGAAAAAGCTAAAGATGACTCTAGTCGCCTTCGATGTATTAACGAGCCCGAAGTGACAAATGCTCGGTTGGACTTTTTCAGTTATAGAGTTTGAAAAAGGCCAAAAGAAACTGCTCTGGAGATCTAGGCAGAGGGTGTGCCAAACCTTTCGCGAAACCACAGAATACGTTTTACGGTACGGGTGGTCGATCTTCGTGAATGCTGTGTTCACTGCATCGCGATCAGTAGGGCGGCCGACACGGCTTCCTAAGGATAAAGGATAAATGCCTATAGGGGTCTCCCAATATACGCGACGGTACGCGGGAGCACAAGTCCGTATTAGTGCTATCATCCCTCAGGAGGAATCACCCACCTTCGTAGAGATCGACAGTCACTACGTTTAACGACGCCGGAACACGTCTCTACCTAGACCTCTATTGTGAGCGTTATGTTACAAAGCATTTTTAGATTCATTCAATATATTTTAAGTTGATCTTGTTTAGCAGTTTATCTTTCAGGATCACCACGAGATGTATTGGTACAAATTCCTAAATGCAGCTAAAATGATAAGCAAGCTTTACAATCTTTTTAGCTTTGAAAATCCTAACTACTGAGGGGAGAGAAAAACATAATCTTTCCACACAGAGCACAAAGCACAAACTAATGCACTTTCTCCTAGATCAATCACGCAAACTTATCAAAAAATGCAAATGCAAGATGCATGTATTTCTTTTCTTTTCCCTTAATGTTGATGTAAGACAAAAGGAAACTGTCGTATAATTTTCGAATTCAATTTGAAGCGTAAACAAACAAGTTTTGTCTAAAATCAAAAGACGCCTTACAGGTACTTGTTTCAACACTAAAAATGTATGAATTCAAACCATAAAATGAAAAACAAACAAACTCAAACAGCCATGAACAGTAATAAAACTAGCTCTTAAGATCATAAAGACGCTTTTGCAGTTCAGGATCTAAGAGGCCACAGCTATACTGGTTTGCTTTTCACAATGGGAAACTGTAACAGAAACAAGAAATACTGAAAGAACAATCACAGTTTCATCACACAACTGAGGCGGAATAATGTCAAGGAAAGTTGGTTTACAGCAAGTACAAATGACAAGCAATCAGCAGCAAAATAATCAGTGAAAACAGGGCTAAGACTCAGTAGGAAACCTCAGCAAGACATTGGCTAACTGGTTCAGCGCAGGCTCTGGTCTGTCAAACTGACTCTCAGCGCAGTTCCCGAATGGAGTACCTGCACTGAAATGCAGACTGCCTTTGGGTAGCCTGCACTGAGACACGAGAGTTGCGTTTACAAGGATTTCCGGGTCATAAAAAGCTCAAAAATTCACTGTTTTTGCTGAAACAAAAAGCTATAGGTCAAGTACAAGCTAAGGGATGATCAAGAGGATGAAAAGCTATCACAAAGAGCACAAGAGTCTTTTGTAGATCAGCTCTTCAAATCATGAATCTGCTCAGAAAATGAGCAAGAGTAGCAGCCCCTCTACTTCGCTTTTGATATAGTCAAAAGCTTTTCGATTTGGTACTCTTTTCTTCAAGAAATAAATAGCAAAGATACTACAAATACAATCAAATGGATACGATCCCCAGTGGAGTCGCCAGTTTGTTGTGGGGAAAAGTATCCGACTCGGAATGACCCTATCCCTACTCTAAGGGTGATAGTTCCTTAGCAACAACTGAAAGTAAAAGCTTTGATATTTTCCTTTATGAAAGTACAGAGAAGGAAGAAAAGATTGACCAACCGATATCCTTCGCTTTTGTCGATCTTGTCTTCTCTCTTCGTCCCTTGCTTCCAGCTCCTTGTTCTCTTGCCGGCCCAGCTACACAAAGATCCTGCACAAACAAGAGAGGGAAACTACAAGAAACATGTACTCATAACTGATGCATGGATTAGAGTGAATCAGATATACAAGTAAATACAATACATCAATGCGATACAAGTATATAGGAGAACATTCAAAGCTTTATTGATAGAAGTAAAAGGTTCTGAGAAGGTTACAACCATCAATGGCTCCAATCCAGCAGCACCTCCCCAGCAGCAAGAAATCTCCTCTTCACCTCTATAAAAGCAATCACCCAATAACTCTAACTGTAAACCAACAGCACTTCCTTGCTTTGCACAAAATTCCAGCCTCCTTAGACCTCATAGAAGAGCTCTATATATAGGATAGAAGAAGAAAAGATGAGTCAGCTTGAGACTGACATAAAGCTGCCTTGTGTCCTTTCCCTCTTCAGTTAATCTTCAGTTCTTAAGTCCACTTGGAGATCCTTGCTTACACATGGAGATCAAGTACCTCTTACTCATCACAGGGCGAATTCCTTGAACCAAGTGTCAGTTTGGAAGCTTCCTGGGCAGTTGACACCTTGCAGAATGACTGTGCCACTTGGCCAATCTCGCCCAGCATAGGTAGCCTTCATTGGTTTTGACTTTCAGCGCAGGTACAAGGAGGAGCAGTTGACATTCAGCGCAGATGCTCAGTGGAGCAGCTGACATGATCCAAAAATAGCCTGTTTTTGAGTGTTTTCAGGTGGAGAACTGATAGGAAGTGCTGTGGTTTGCTGACCTTGTTCCTCTAGGGGTAAGAACAAAATGTTTAGGGACTTTGGATCCCTGTAATTATCGACATTTCATGCTCCATTCTGTGAGGCACAAAAATGTCTATAACAATATGAATACTGACTTGCTCATATTTACGCTAGTTCCTTCATATATGAATGTTGTTTAGGAATCCTTGACTGCTCCTATATAAATGTTCATTCACCTTCCCTCTGTTAGCATAATGAGAGCTACATAGTTGCCTTTCATTCACTGACCTTCGTTCCATCTTTATTCCAGCTCGATATTGTTTTATGTGTAGCTATCCTGCTCTGTATTCCTCTTGTGACCAAGAAAACGCAACAGCAAGCCTAATCCACGACTCCATGCCCAATGGTTTGAACTTCTCACACTATGCATCCCAACTCTGTTTGAAAGAATTGTTGGAAATAATACTGAGACGGGGGGGTGAATCAGTATTATCAGATCAATGAAACTTTTTCAATGCTCAGAAACATATACGCTACTTCAGTTAAGTGAACCGGCGTGTACATGCAACTGTGTCTAAAGAAACCAGCGTATAACCATAAATCTTATAATTCAGTTAGTTTATCTTCAGTTAAATGCATTAGGACATTATTCACTATATTAAGAGTAAACAGATGTAGTATAACAGAACAGATCATCACACAAAAGCCACACACATGAACACCATGATATAAGGTGGAAACCCAATGTGGGTGAAAACCACCTGCTGCAAGTCGTCTCTATCTTTCTTTAATAAGAACTTCAGTTTACAATCTTTTGTACTGGTGCAGCCTTATACCAGTACGCAGGCTACAACCTGCAGAAGGCTTCAACCTTCTCTCGTTCTCCAAACTTCCTTGGAAGGGAGCTCCAACCCCCTTTGCTCTTGTACTAGCTAAGATACTAGTACGTAGGTGCAGGCCTACAATCTTCTTTCCTTCAGGTACCACTTTTCATACATTTTCAGACTGGATATTCTTGAAGCACAACATTACAATCTGAAGACCACAATTCATTCAACTTTCATAGCAGATTACAAAACAACCAATACTCGCATCAGCGATCTTTGAATCACTGAACCACTGAAACCCTGTCAAACCCAGTCACCAGAACACAGAGCAGACTACAGAACTCTGCAATAACAGTTAGACCCAGCTGCAACCCAAAAATCAAGCTCCAAAAGATATACGCTACTTCAATGAAGGCAACCCGCGTATACACGCGGTTTTACCGAAGACAACCTGCGTACAGATCTAAAAATAACTTTTCATAACTTGCAGCTGTACCAGATATCAGTTATACCCAGAATATAACATTGCGTCAGTATGCAGATCTAGAAATACGCATAATCAACCATATAAAGATAGTTCATTTCAAACCATTTGATCCCGATCTCTCCTTAGATCTTGTTCTCCATCAACCGATGAGATCTCTCCTTAGCTCAGATCAAGCAGTACATCATCAACCAATAACCTACATACTGGATCTCATACTTCATCAGATATTCAAGACTTTTCAGATACACTTGCCTAATGATTTCCTTCTCCTTATATAGCCTTAGGCCTTGTTCAATACCAAGAGCCAAAACCATAGAAATCCAATACCATCATCTTCAAAACTAGGGATCAACACGTCCGTCGAGACACCAAGGTCCAAAACCATAGGCACAACTTCCAAGGAATAACCGCCGTGGACCAAAGATAAGTTTTCCACATACACGCGCTTTTACTGAAGCCAACCAGTGTGTACACGCGACTTGGTATATAGCGAACCTGCGTATACGCGACTTGGTATATAGTGAACCTGCATGTATACGCGACTTGGTATATAGTGAACCAGCGTGTATATATTTTTCTTCATACTTGTAGACTGAGCATCAATTCCTTGCTGCTATCCTTCTGCACTATGATTTGTTATCAGTGTGATTTGCCATCAAGGACAATACTTGTCTCATAATGCCAACAAGAATCCTCCATGCCACCAAAATCAAAACAAAACCCAAGATAATCATAACTAGCCTAAAATCAACCCAAAACAAAGCTAAATTATAAAGAGAGAGCCCTCTCTGATTGCAGGTAGGCTAGGACCTGCAGTCCAAAGATTGGTTTGTGGTTACCTCGGCCGTATCCTTTAAGGAGCTTTAAGGACAACCTGAGTGATAACATCGGGATGCCATCAAAGAGCAGAACTACCCTGTCAAAAGCTATGAGGACAAATACATAAAGTGGACCACGCTACGGCAAGGACGGGACCAAGATGTGCCAAAGTTCACAAACATTTTTCATACCCTTCACACACAGTTGAGTATCAAAGATTCTGAGCTGCATCTGGTACTCAAATACTGCGGCTGCCTACACAGATACATCTAGGAAGAGATGGAGTTTCTGAACATCTCGTCGTTCGGCACAGCGTACCAATATGCTGTCAAAATCGAGCAAAAGTTCAAACAGAAGAAGAGAGAATTTGGATCTGCGAATCCGAAGACCAAAGGACAAAGCCAAGGTGGGGTGACCCAAGACATCACGTCAAAGCCACAAGATAAGAAAAACACCACGAAGTCAAAGAAGGACATAGGAAAGTGATGTGAGTTCCATAAGAGCCCCACTCACAACACAAGTGAGTGTCGGACGAAGCAGTTGCTGGTGGGTGAGTTGAAGGCTTTAGAATCAAATGCTTGTTCTGACCCTGAGTGAGAAACTGAGAAGGGGAATGGCAAAGGAAAGTATATCATTGATGCAGAAACTAGCATCACTATTTCCACTGCCAAGATCTAGAAGAATGAGCCCGAAGATCTAAAGGAGGGGGAGCGTTTTTTCCACTCACAGATATGGGTGAAGGGTTCGCCGCTGCAATTCATTATTGACAGTGGGAGCCAAAAGAACCTCATTTCAGTAGAGGTTGTGAAGCAGTTGGGCCTACCGACTACACCACACCCGTAGTCGTACAGTACCGGGTGGCTTCACCAAGGACGAGATATCTGAGTCCGCCAGTAATGCCTCCTTCCCTACAACATCAAACCCTTCACAGACGAGGTATTGTGTGATGTTACACCTCTGGATGTTTGTGATGTATTATTAGCCTAGCCATACTTGTGGAGGCGAGATGCTATGTATGAGTCAAGGCATCACACTATCAGTATTTCTTTGTGTGGTTCATTATACAAGATACCGAAGGTAGCCCCACCTATCGCCACCTCTTTGATCACTGCCAAGAAAGGCATCAAGCTCATCTCCCAGGCTAGGAAATTCATTTTCCATCTGGTTCACTACCAAAGTAAGGGGAAGATCATCACCACATCCCTGACCCCCACGAAGGGTTCCTCCACGCAACAGCAACAAAAAAGGGATACGGTCATGATAGAACATAGGAACAACTTCTCCTCACCCACAGGGGTACCACACAAGCTTCAGGTGGGCAACAAAGTCTAGTTGCATCTATAGAAAGAATGCCTTACAAGGGCCCAACAGAAGCTCCGACCACACCGACATAGTCCTTACACCATTACCAAGGCTGTGGGAAATAATGCTTTGGAGCACATCATTCCTCCATTCCTTCACATGCACCAAGTGTTCAATGTGTACCACCCTCGACCATGCTTCCCACCATTACTGGACACATCCGAGATTGCATAACAGCTCACCAGGGACCAAGTTCAGTAGATGGAGGAACTCAATGCAATGGGGACCATTGCTTCCTAAGGGGGGCGAATGATCCAAGCTGATGTTTGTGGCCACATACCTATCCCACTTGGACCCCCAGAACTGTCTCTTTCAATTTTTCAGTTTCCGTAATTGTAACACAATTTACTATTTTTAGCAGTTTTTCAGGTCCTGATCTTCCGGAGCCGTTTTGAGGCCCTAACCAACGTTTTTTGGGAAATCTGGGAGAAACATGGACCCATGTTTCTCTTCCAAAAGTTGTAGTGCTCGAATAGATCTTCCTAACAAGCTACTGTATGCGTCAAAAACGGAGATTGTATGCCAAAGTTACGACCCTAGGAAGTTGATGTACCAACTTACCCAAAACAGGGCCCACAATTTCGCGTTTCATCTTCTAGGGTTAGGTTTTGGTATGTTAAGGTTTTCCATTGTTTCTCAACAATAAATAGGCCTTCGAGCCTCATTGTAACACAGAGTTTAGAGGCATGTAGCCACCACATCTCTTCTCAGAGATAAGCTACCATCGCCCTAGCTCGTTTATTTCCATTTTCGTTTGTAAGCATATTTCAGTCTTTTAGATTAATAAAATGAAGTATTATTTCTGCTGCATATCTCTATTTATGGTTATCTCTGTAATTTTTTGCATTCCTGTTTAAATCCGGATCAGGTACTGAGGAGTACTTGAAAGCCCTTTCGTTTCCCATTCTTGTGAACTGCTCATGTATTCTGTCAGTTATGAATGTGGCAAAGTCACAAATAGTTGCAGGAGGTTGTCCTGGGGTAAAGATGGACATGAAAACTAGGATGATTTCATCAATGTACTCACTTGTGGAGTAACCCAAAACACAAGATATCATGGATACAATATTTTGGCCCCAAGGAGAAAATATAGTTGCTACATATGGAGGGGGGTCTTTGGGGGTATACTTCTCTTTTATGATGAAGGTTTGGATCAATTAGGCCAATCTTGCAAAGTTGAGTTTGGGATATAAGTCTAATAGTTCTCTAATTGAAAGGAGAGTTAGGTTTGGCCCTGGTTGGAGCTGCAGCATCTCATTGATGGACTCAGGAGTGATGGCGAAAAGGACTTTTTGGTCATCAGACATGATGGTTTTGTGACTAGGGACGTATCAAGCATAGCACATATGTACAATTTCGGGAAAAATGTGGACTTGGGGAAACTGGTGCTTGGCCAAATTTGACTCCCAAAGGAAATTTCATCAGCATGGTTCAGGAACTTGTCCCTACTTTGGCAATGTATTTTGAGCAGGAGCTTTATGGCAGTGGTATCTTTTATCTGGAAATATCTATCAGCTAAGGGAAGGTGGTCCAGGTCCAAATGGGGTGTGGAGATGGGTCTCACGCTCAATGTAGTAGGGGCAGCAATAATTTGGCTCTTGTGGATTCGAATTAGGCTTGCTCGAGGTTGAATTGGGGTTTTCAGAGGTAGTTTGGCAGTTTCAAGGTTTGCAGTATGGAGTCTATTAGAGTAATTTCAATTAAGTTTTAAGTTTAACAAAATACTCAATGACTGGTCTAACTTGAAATTGACAGGGAACTTGGTGAGTTCAGGTTTAAATACCTAAAATTGAGGCAAATTGACTCTAAGCAGGGTAACTGGTAGCTGCAATTGGTCAAAGGGTGCTTATGGAGGCTACACGGTTGATTGGGTGGTCTATGGCATTCTCTGGAGGGAAATTTGCATGTGGGTTGACGGCTTCGATGTTTTGCAGGTGTTGTGCATGCGTATAGAAGCTTGCAGGCGAAAATTTAGCGAAAAGGACATTTTTGGGGCTTTTTGGCTTTTATATGGAAAAAAAGTTTTTTGGCGGGTATGGGTCAATAGTGACTAATTTGTCACGTAGCGGGGAGGCGGTAAGCGGTTAAGTTCGCACCGCTTATGCACGTCGGGTGGTAATTGGGAGGGACCGCCCAATTCCACTCAACAACTGACACATCACCAGGGCGGTCTAATGGAAAACAGCTTTTTTGTGTGTGTATCATATGGCAGATGATCCCGCCTGAAATGGTTTCTGGGGCATTGGATCTGGGCCTTCAAATCAGATGGTGGTCGGGGTGCGATTGCGCGCGGAGGTTAATGGGTGGCCCGATGGTCACCTTAAATATGGCGGTATCGGGATTAATGGTGGATTAAGGAGGGATTAGGCCATCGGGGTGGTTAGCAGAGGGCTTAATCAAGATTTTTCCTAACTTAATCGCAGATCAATTAGTTAGTGGGTTTTAGTCAGGTTTGATGTATCTTATAGTTTATATTTAAACTAGGGTATAAGGATAAGTTTATATAGGAAATTAATATATACGGGAAAAGGGTTATTAATGGGAATTAATATATAATAGTTAGAAGTTAAAATGAAAACATTGGAAATGAATAGCGCTAAGCATAATGTGTTTTTTGTGATTTGTTTTTTTTCGCATATATGCTTTATAACTTAGGCTAAGTTGTTTTTGTGGGTTTTTATATGAAAGGGGAATTTACATGGGGGTGATTACTTTCCTAGGCAAATAATGTTTTAACATTAGGAAAATGGGTTTTATTAGGGAAATAAATGAAATGAAGGGAGGATGAATATTTATGAGGGGAATTTGGTAATTGGTATCCATAAGTCATTGGGCCAATGGTCCAGTCCCTCCATAAGTCAGAGAAATGCTCTGAGCCCCTTTGACTTAAAGTTTTTCAGTACTTAGAACTTTATTATGGGAAATTAGTTAAATATATAGGTAAAATGAATGGGGGAAGTTAATCAATTGACCTTGAAATCCATCTTCATGCTTGATTGACCATTTACATTTGAAACATATGATGAGATGATAAATATGCTTTTTGCCCTATCATCATATTTCTGCAACCTTTCTTCTACTTACCCATCTACTTGTCCTACCATTTTTTCTTCACTTTATTAGGGTGCATTTAAACTAGCAACCCTTATCAAAACATTTTCTTTTCTTTTCACAAAGAAAACTATCTAATTCTATCACTATATCATCCAAGGGCTCAGATTAAACTGATGAGCTCCTTTTATTTTACTCTACCTAATCTAATGATCTGCTAAGATTAAATGGTTTGGTCAAATTTTATTCTCTAACTATCAACATGAAATTTAAAGCATGGCATAATCAAGATTAAATTGTTTAATTACCCTAGATTGTGGCATGAATCACAAGTTGCGCACAGTCATTATTTTGCATATTGTAAATAGTAGTGGCATTTAGAGTTGCACACTTTCATGGTCTCTTTTTGTTTTTTGGGGTTCATATTTTTCACTTTTTTGGACCTTTTTCTTTGTTATTTTTGTCCTTTAGTTTTTCTTTTAGGACATACCCTCTTTTCATTTTTTATTTTTCAATATGGAAAACATTTGCAGAAAGCCAAGGTATGTACATATTACAAGGCTTAACCTTAGCCATTCAAAAGTATGAGTCCTATTGGTATTGGAACCTAACAGCTCCTTCCTCCCATTTATGAGCGATTCCGATTATTAGTTTCTCTTCTAACCTCATGCATTAGGGGTCATATGTTATAACCCTAATTTCCACTCCATTATAGTGAGAGAGACCCATGTTCAACTTACCTTAGTTGCTAGCCATAATGCATCACCTTCCACCCTTGGTTTTACTTATATTGGTCTTACAAGGGAATTATTCCATGTTAAAAGGGTGAAATTACATAATTGAGTATATTCTCATAATTATTTTGTCACAATTTTATAATTATGAGATAATAATTATTTCATAATCTCATAATTGAGAAAACAGTTTTATGGTTTGTCATTCCCAAGGAGATCAACTTGACCCACTTGTGTATGAGTTGGCTAGGGGTTGATTATTGTAGAATTTTTGTAACTTTCCAAGCCCCTATGCATCTAGATGCATTCTCCTAGGGATATAATGAACCTATATAATCTCACCTTATCAATAGGAAAGGGGCTAGATCTAGCAAGATAGCCATTATTATAGTCAAAGAACATTGTCTTTGAGGGAGGCTAAGGAGACTAGGATATCAAGTTGGAGGAGAAGCTTCTCTTGTGACTGCAAGGCAGGTTTTCTTTTTTTGGTGGTATCTGAATGTAGATCTATCATATCATGATTTATAGGGTCAAGTTCTTTGAGTGGAAGCAGGTTATTTGACATCGGACTCAACGTCCTACACCAACCTACAAGGGTTCAAGTGCATCTTTCGGAACCATTTACTTAATATGATATGCATGAATAAGATGTATGATTAAGGTATTTATTTTATCTGTGTACACTTACACACACATTTTCTAGGTAGACTTGAGGAAAATTCTACTAAGTTAAAAGTAGCCTATCTCTATAGGTCAAAATTTCCTATAATGGGGAGCCTAGGAACTTTCTAAAATACTTTAGGATATGATCTTGCAATAAGATTTATCCTTTTTCTATCTTGAAACCTAAGAATTCAATCTCATTTTTTCGAACTTCCCTATTTATATTAGAAAGTACCATGCCATGATTGAAAATTATATCACGGAAATGATACAAATGATTTTACATATTCTTGGAACATATTGTTATAACATCAATATAAAGAATTATCTATGAATATTCTCTAAAAATGCATTTCATTATTTACTACAACTCACTAGGATATTTTTCAATACCTTCTACTATTAATTTCCGTGAGGAACTACAAACATTGTATTTTCTCAATCTTTTGGAGTGATGTCGATCTGATAAAAGCTAGACTTTAGATCAAACTTCTTGAATATTGTTTTCTTTTAAATTTTTTGCAACAAGAAACACCTGTTCGGAAATGGAATCAAATATCCTATAACACTTTATTTAGAGGATTATAGTTTAGAACTAACCTTGGTTTTCCTCTTTTGTTCTTTGAGTTCTTATTAGCATTAAAATATTTTCATGCTCAAGCACTTTTGGTGGGCTCTATTAATCACTTTTTTAGTAGATCACTTATTTTTTCCTATTAAGTTTTAAACCCTAATAGGCTCATCAAAATTATTGCAGCCTTTTGTATGCTTACATTTACCAAGAGATTATATGGAAGAGGAACATAGTATTTCTCCATGTGCTAAAATGCATTAAGATTCTTTAATGCACATTCTATTATGATATTTTTTGCAATTGGAGCCAATTGTAACACCCTCCTCCCACATCCACCCAAGTAATCGTGCCAACCAGGGTAAACATTAGACAAGAGGCTACTATGATCAGATTCGACCTCCTATGTGACCTTAAGGAAGTGGAATCGACGAAAACATCACACACAACCAACGAACATCAACTCCAGGATCCTTAGGAGACATGTCAGCCACTCAGACAGCCTATCCTTGGGTCCCACTGTTGTTCTGGATCTCTTAAGCCATAATCGCTCTCATTCTATAGGCAAGGGAGTGACAAGAGACCCAAATTCACTCTCACAAGCTTTCCTGCCAGCAACCTGAGACAAAAGTTTCCAGTTATGTGCCAACGACCTCAAGATTCAAGCCATTTTTTCAGGTTGAGTTCCCAGACCACTACCCAGAATGGAGTGATATATTAGAATCAATAAAAATATAGGGAAACAATGACGAAAAAGAAATAAGTTGAACAAGAACTTAATCAGACCCCTACTAGTGATACCAAGCATTTCGTTAAACATATCATCAACATGTAACCTATAGGAGTAAACAACAAAACTAAGTGTAGAGATGTCATACTTATCTGAGAATCGCTATGAACCGTTGTTACCTCATGTCATTTGTTTCATTATCATCTATTAGGCCATAAATACATGATCCATTCATTTACAAGTAAAAACATGATGAGAGCCATACATAGTTGTTGTCATAAAATATCCATATAACCAACATAATAGGAACAAAAATTCCATAAACATATGCGCCATCAAAATCCACATATACATCAGTGCATTTACACACGAAAATCAAGGGAATGAATTTATTATTAGTGAATGCAATAAACCAACTGGAGATGGGACTACCATGTTCCACCCCACCATAGAATGGTTGAGACAAATCTCTCTTGAGTCATTCACCCCCATGCCATATTCCAAGCATGAATGTGGGACTCAAACCAAAAGAACCAACCAAGGCATACCGAGGCTAAACCACCTCACCCTCATCAATGGAAACTAGGCTTTATTGTAATCCATCTCGGATCACTAGGCCAACACAATGAACACATCATAATAGGATTTACCATGATCTCCACCTGATCACTAGGCCAAATAAGCACGGATGCCACCAGATTTCTCCACGTGCACATGAGGAATTTTCCTGTCTCCTAGTGTTAAGGGAAAAGTTCCCCTAGGGTTTTGGGCTGATACCCTAGCAGACTAAAAGCTGTCTATACAGGGAAACACACATTCCATATAGCCATGATGCTAATATAAGCAAACTATACGATAAGGGGCGTACCTAGGGGTCCTTCGTTTGAGAAGATCCTTCCATGGTCCAAACCCTTCTTGGAGTTCCTTTTGCTCCTTCAACCTGCAAAACAATCAATTCAAGAAAGTATAACAGTATATGGACTAAACATCATAAAGAAATCATCTTCATAATATATTGAAAGGTAGTTAGTTATGTAATTAAACAACCATTCATACATGAATCATAACACGGATATCATAAACATGAAGAAGATTTATGTCAAGAACAAAGACAAGTGTTTCTTTTATTATAGACTAATAAAGTACAGAAAGGAATAATTTCACCTGATTCGTCCTTTCGCAGGCTCCAAGCGAAACCGTCCTCTGGATTCGTCCAGTCTCAAGCCTTTAACAAATTCCTTCCATGACTTACTCCATGATATCGCAAGTAGTAAATAGACATCATCACACAAGGAAACAAGGGTTTTCTGTAAATGGGGGAAGTGCAGGAGGCACTAGGATCTTCAGACCTGGTCAGGGAAATCTCAGCATAATAACCTTTCTCTCTCTTCTCTCCTCCCTTAGGCCTTCCCATTGAAGCCTTTTTATACTTCTCCCAAAGTAGTTTTTTAGTTGGGAATTCGTTGGGAACAGTTGGGCCACGGGCACTAACAGGTGATCAGCAGGTAAAGCCCATGATCTCCCCCCGAAATTAAGGAGATTTAATTTTTTTAAGTGTTTTAAGACATATACGTAGGTTGGGTATACACAAACCCGCATATACACGCATTTAGCTCAGGGCAATGTCGCGTATAGGGAATAAAACATTGTTTTTTAAATTTTGGACCAGGTCTGGAAGGAGGGGTTGCCCTGGGCCATGAGTGCAGCATCACAAACCCCAAAAGTGAGATTTGGAGCTATAACACCTAGTCTCTCAAGCTTTACCACAATCCAAACCTGGATCACTAGTCCCTAAACTAAGACCCACTCTTCAGGTTTTACCGCATATTGCAAACCCAAGATTACTAAGCCCAACGGAGAGAAAACCACCTCTCTGCTTTACCATATATTTTGTCATTCACCAGCAAGGATTCCTAGGCCATCCAAGGCAACACAAAATCCATATTTACTGCAACCCACAGTCCAGCTCAAGGGTTACTAGGCCATGTGTTCTATCATTTCCTAGATCCACCTCACTCAGCTTCGAATCCATTCAGAAATCTATCTCAACCAAAACATGAGAACCCCATCACACCATGGCTATCCAGAAATGGCAAGGCTAGGCTGAAAAAACTGTCACACCTCGAAAACTGATGCCATGATATAAAAGAACCACATGCAATCCCACGCATGCCAAATCTAGCAAGGAAAATATGCATGCAAGTCAATACCTCCAATAAATCCTATTGTAACTACTTGATCATGTCTTTCCTTGCTTGATCCTTGCTTCCTCTTTCCTTATTTTCCTTTCTTGCTCCAATGCCATAATGCTCCAAGAAAACTCTAAGTGTCCAAGAGTATGAGAGAGCGAAAGAGAATAATGAGAGAGCTCCAAACTCAACTTACAAAAGGTTACACTAAAAAATATTTCTCATTGATCCTCAGAACCCTTTTTATCAAAGAGGCCTCTATTTTCTTCATTTTCCATCATTTTCCTTTAATTTCCTCCTCACATGAAACCTATCACCTGTCACCTTCCTTTTCTCCTAATTTCCATTATTTTCATAAATAAATGTGCTAAAAATGCCATTTTTCCATTCCAAAGCCTGAGTCATTGCCTTTGCCAACTTCCTTAGCCATAAACAACCAAATGAACACCCACACCAGGATGTCCTGCCCAACATTCAGCTTCGAATACGTGTCCCATCAACCATGGTCTTATATATTTTTACATGAGTTTTTTTTAACCAAGCCAGTTACAGAACCCTCCTCCTTGGGGGGGACACCATCCTCAGTGTTCAATGACACCTATAACCAATAAGACTGCAGGAAAAAAAATAAATAAATAAATAAATACTGCCCATGGATCTTTATAACATAGTTCATCGTAGTATTTACAATGAATGACTTTCTCAAAATTAAAACATCATGACAACATGAAGAGATAACAACCATATCGCATACTAGAGCTTTATAACACATCTCATTATAGTATTTACAATAGCCACATATACACAAATGCACATTTTCTAAACCAGCCAATAAAAGGATACGATGCCTGCATCTGCAAAAAGGGAATCCAAAGACTCACGCCTCCACCCTAAAATTAATGCCAGGATTCACCTCCTTCCCAAGAATTCTAGAATCCACTGCAAATTCAAATCTACATCTAATGTCCAATGCTACAATCCTACGCCACTTGTCCTCTTAGTGAATAGTTACTGGCTCATTATTCCAGGGGACACTCCCAATGTGCATCTGATTCCATATGGTAATGCTAATGACTAAAACAAATATATCCATTACCTTCCCTTCTCTTCTACATAGTCCCTCGAGAAATTTAGTCACCCCCTTCTGTGCAGTCACTCACCTTCCAAGTTCCCCAAAACCCCCTGACCTGGGTGATCCATCCCTTGGAAATTTTCCTCACATCGGAAGATCAAACAACCAAAGCATATATCTGCATCAAATCCATCATACCAGTCATAGCATTCTCATGGAAATTAATGGACACTATTGGGTACCAGTTTCCCACAATGGCCCTGCTCCTGAAGTACTCTACCAGCATACTACTGCCTATTCCAATTTATTTTGTTTCTACTACCAATTCTTGCAGTTGGTTTCAACCACCCAACTAGGCATGTTCATGCATTCCTATTCCAAGCACATAATTTCCATTATATTCAAATAAATTTAAATAACCTCAAATCATACCTCATTGGTAGTTCATCAATAAGGTACACTTGCAATCCTATTTACTTCCTACCACAACAAGTCAAACTAGCATATTTGACCAAATCAACATGTATAAAAATATCACATCAGGTTAGCTCAATACACAACCAGCATAGATCAACATCATAAATCACACGTAACCATCATAAAATAGAATCATAGATCACATATAATCATCATATACCATAGTCATAAATCACCTGCATAATAAAACTAAATAGAATGTTGATACTTATCCTTTCATCAATCCTTAACTTCTACTTTGTCTTTATTCCGTACACACTCCGAATCGATTGCCACACCAAACAAACACCCAGTGCCTTCTCCTAAACCATGTGCATGTACACATAGTGTGCATCACACACATACAATCACACACTGCATACAACACCATGCAATACATGCACCTACACCTGACATACAACACATACACCTACACCCAGTGTACAACACAACATAAATATGTATATAGAGTGCAACACAACAAGTACGCATGTCACGCCACCACAACTACACAATACACATACATAGTACAGCATGCCCGCAGCACAACATGTACGAAATGCACTCAATCCCACATGTACACCAGTACCACATATACAAAGCACCACCTGCACAACGTGTGCACAACATCACATGTACATAGTACCACCTGCACAATGTGTACACAATGCCTCATGTACACTACACCACTATAAAACGTGTACACAATACCACTTGTACATAGTACGACATGTATACACCACATGTACACAGTGCCACATGCACGACATGTACACAACACCACCTACACACAGCACCATTTGTACAACATGTACACAACACCACATTCCCATAGCGCCACTTGTACAATCATGCACACAACACCATATGTACATAGCACCACATGTACAACATGCATGCAACACCACATGTACATAGCACTGTATATCCAACATGTACATAGAATCATCTATACATAGCACCGCATATCCAACATGCACAGAGCACCATATGCACACAACACCGCATATACACATGCACACAATACAATATGTACACAACACCACATATCTATCATGTACATAGCACCATCTATACCCATTAATACATATGCACAACACTATTGGTACCATCCTATACATAACATTGCATAAACAACATGTACACATGCTATGTATACACAACGCAGCATGCGCACGATATCACAGATGCAACACGTACGACATATACAACATATACAGAACAATAGAACCACACATCCAAAACCACACTGTCCATACCAAGTAACCTTGCTTCTAGTGTATCATTCATGCTTGTCCCAACATGCCGCAAACCACACTACTTCGTTTCGCTGATGTATCCTTCCACATTACCTGTCATAACATAAACATAGGCATAATACAAGCATATAATATCAATTCATAACCACATGATACTGAACTCATATATTTGATGTGACCACTCTTCCAACTTGATTCCTCATAGCCAGGAACCTCTTCCTGCCATTCGCCTGCGTAAGCAATCATTCCTCCAAAAGGATGATTCCTAATGACCCCGTCAAACAGTGACATAGATACATGGATACATGCATATATATACATAAACATTAGCATAAAACAATCATGGTCCTGTCAGACAATGATATACATACATACATGCATGTATATATATAAACATTAGTATAGTCATGATCACAACGAAATTGCCATATATTATAAAGTCTAGGTTAGAAAACTTCCTTATTTGTGCACAACATTGAGAAAAAGCATTCCCAACTTAGCCAAGGCATCCAACACCTCAAGTCCATTTACTTTACCTTTTCTAGTTACCTTTCACATGTCTATACTGTCACCGTATTTTTACCACTATGGACAAACCAGTCCAACCAACTGTCATAGTCTTACCTTCCGTTGCGCTTACTCATGCACGGAGCTTTATCTAAGTCTTACATTACATATCAGGTACCATACAGCTCTCCCCAAGGTCCATTAACTTTCCTTTTCTCAAACAATTCCCAAGACTCAAAACATAAAAGGAAATACCAAGAAACAACCAAGAAGAAAACCATCGAAACCAATAACAACATGACACCACAATAGAGTAGCATAGCTATGCACCAAACACACGCAAAATCAAAAATCAAGTGCAACAATCGCAAAATACCGAAGTCACAAGTCTAACCACATACACCATGACTCAATCCCCATGGTTCCCAAGGAAAGCTCAACTAGATTTTTCTTCAAAATTTCATGGCAATTTCTTTACCATGCAATCTCCTGCATCATACTGCCATAAACACATAACTGGTAGTGCATAAAAAAATATACCAATACACTAGATACCTCATCTTTTTGTGCCAAGCACGTTTCCTTATAGCTAAACACATCCATGCCATCTCTTAAGGGACTCCAATTCCCTTCACAAATCCACTTATAACTAGAGACTAGCTAATATACATGTCAATTACATGTCCATGAATATAGCACATATCCACATAATTTCAAACAAATCAAGGTTAATAATACTTCATGTGTGCAGAGTACTCATTTATTTGGAATTAGGGTTTCCAAACATAGCCAAAGTAATTAGGCAAGAATTCTTGCCCAATTCCTTTCCTTTACCTTTTTACGTTGCTGCAATCAAGGCTTACTATGTATTGTCACATCACCCAACTGTTAATTATATAAACACAGCAACTATTACCTTATCACACTAATACCAAGCATGTTTCCTGCAACTTCTCACACATGTCAACCACATGTTCCAAATAACAAGACAATCATATCTATTAATTTGAAATCAACTTTTACAAATAATCATGTCATAACCCATAATCAACTCATAGTCATTAGACATAATGTTATAACTGTCAACTACATTCAAGTACATACCAACTCTCTCAACACATATATGTTAGTACAATAATCTTAAAACAAAACCAACTGAACACATACTCATATTATGAAATTCATCAATCATTCAACCAACTTGCAAACATACCATGTTAAATAAATTAACTAGATGACATAATGTTACAGGTCTATTTGGGCACATCACTTCCGACGATCAAATCAGTACACTTAGGACTCATCAAACCCTAATTCAGTTGCTACATGCCCTAAACAAGTCATCAAATTGAATGCTTTCATCCATGAAAGTTTCCTAGTTTGAAACCCTGCTAAAATGCCTCCTTGGGACACCAGCACAACCTTGGCCAGGGGTAACTACGTTGCAGAGAAGGTAGGCCCATTCATACCTGCACTGTAGTGAACTTAGGCCCACTTTGACCTGCGCTGGGTGGAATGAGAGAAATTTGCATATTGTTCTAGGAATGTTCCTTGATTCTAGATCATTCTAGAAGGATCCCATCTCTTATCTCATCCTATGAGCTCGAATTTGGATAGGTTATGGATCAATTAACCTCCTATCCTCTCATCCCTTGCTCCATGGAAACTAACTCCAATTTTGGAAGGCCATTCAATACCCAATTTATGACAAAACCACCTCCATTTCCCTATAAATTGAGCACTCATCATAGTGATCAAGGGGCTAGAATCTAAAGATTGTAAGGAAATACTGTTGGTTTGAGATTTCAATTCATGCCAAGTAATGTTATGCTGCTGGATTGGTGAGCTTTTGGTGTGACAATAGTTGGAATGAAGCTGGATGAGTGACACGGGATCGAACCGCATTGGGTGAAACTCTTCCTTCTACATTAATAAAATTGTTTATTCCTTTTCTCATATTCTTTTTCATATCTATGATGATTATGTGTTTCAATGTCTTTGATTCCATTGGTTTATAGTAGATAGATCATGTATGCTTTGATCGTTGTTGTTTCTGTTTCTGTTGACACAGGTACCAATTGAGCGGATTCAGTTCAAGTGGGAGCGATGGGAGAAATTCAAAGGAGATCAAGGAAGCGAAAGACTACAAGTAAGTTCCTTCATCTCATCTATCTACTATAGGAAAAGGTTAAACTACTTTCTTTCTATTGTTCTAAGTGTAGCTACCCACTTAGGGAAAATGTGTTTATCCATAGATACAAATTCCATATAACAAATTGGCGACTCTGCCGGGGATCAAACCCAGAACCTCTGGTTTCGCATAATGTGAATCCCATGAGTCTATACCTGACCAATCACAGGTAAAGGAAACAGTTGACCCAATTTCACCCTCAGTTAATCATACCTTTCCCATAGAGAGTGAGTATGGTACCACTTAGGTCCTTTTTGTTTCTTCAGATTCCAATGATCTTGGAGGCAACCCTCCTGTTCCATCAAGATAGGAGGAAAATCCTTCCGTTCTTACGGTACCCCCTCCAAGTATTCTGGTCACTTCCTTTGATTAGAATCGACTAGCAGGATGTCATCTTCCTTCTTATGTGCCTTTCCATATCATAGTAAAGGTTTATAATATGATTGTACCTAGCATTATTATAGATGAAGGTGCATCTATGAGTATCCTTTCCTCCACTGCTTGGCAGGTGCTTGGTTCACCACCACTTGTGCCTGTTACCTAGAATCTATTGGCTTTTAACAAAGGAACCAGTCAACCATTAGGGATCCTTCCTCAGTTGCCTATTACTTTGGGAGGAAAATTTTTTTATCTCAATGTGATGGTAATCCCAGGCCCTTTATATTACAATTTACTTCTTGGGTGCGACTATGTTTATGACATGGGAGCTATTGTTTCAACACTCTTTTAAGTGATGTGTTTCCTGCATGAAGGTAGGATTGTCATCCTTAACCAACTTTCATTTCCCAGCCCAAATATGGCTTCCAGTCAACCATCTTCCCTAAATGGTCCTTTTGTCCCAATGGTATCTTCCCTGCCACGGGTCAATTATGTAGCAACCTGTTCCATGCCTACATCAACTGACGATCAATTCTATGATGTTGTGCATTATGTACTGGTCACATTGGAACCAAATCTCTCTAATGGATTCCTTGCTACGTATCCCTTCCAAAGTTTTGTTCTCTCGTCTGATGAGAACCTATTGGAAGTCATGACCTCTTATGGGTCGTGATCAAGTAATCATGAGGATAGTTCCTGGTCTTGTGTCAACCTCGTTAAAAAATAAAACAAGGAATATGAGGATAGTTCCTGGTCTTGTGTCAACCTTGTTGAAAAATGAAATAATGAATATGAGGAGAGTTCCTAGTCTTGTGTCAACCTTGTTAAAAAATGAAACAAGGAATATGAGGATAGTTATTTTACTATGTCAACCTCATTAAAAAATGAAATAGGTCCCAGAGCATAGTTCCTTGCCTTATGTCAAGCTCATTAAAAAATGAAACAAGGTACCCTGAGCATAGTTCCTTGTCTTGCATCAAGCTCGTTAAAAAATGAAACAAGGAATCTGAGTAGAGTTCCTTGTCTTGTGTCAAGGTCATTAAAAAATGAAATAAGGTCCCCTGGAACAAAGTTCCAATCTAAGTCTTTGATTAGATCTCGTAAAATCCTAGTTAAGTCTTTCACTTGAGCTCATAAATGAATCTTCATTCCATCCACCTGATATCCACAAGTAGTCTACTTAGGTGAATGTAATCAAGCTTGGGGAGCATGCACCTAGAATTGAGTCATCATGCTAGGGGCATGTAAACCAATCCAAGCATAGTTTTTTGTTTCAAGCTTGTGTAAACATGAACTGAATCCAAGCATAGTTCCCTATGGTTCAAGCTTGTGTAAAAGTGAACCCATCTCCATTTTAACCCTCATTATTACCATTCTATCAACCTCTTCCATCATATGAGCCTTGGGTTTTCTCCTTCCATTGTCACTATCTACTTGGCCGATCATACGCTTTCACTTGGTTGTTTTACCCTTTTTGAGGAATAGTTGCAATGAGTGGTCTTATTAGCCAGCCTATTCACATAAATCAACATGTTTTGAGAAGTTCCAACATCACCAGAACCAATTTCTATCCTAAACACCACTCATTCCTCTAAGATGAGTCACCTTTAAGCTCTTTTTTGACTCATAAAAAATGAAAAGATCGTCGAGTATTTTCCTTTTTGGCTCTTTAAAAGAAAATAAAAACAGGGGTTCTACTTTCAAGCTCTTTTCCAACTCTTTAAACACAAAAATATTGTTGGGTGCTTGTCCTTTCCATATCGTAAACGGATTGGAAACAATGCCTGCTAAGTATAAGTTTAACCCTTTTCTGGACTGAGATAGATTACTTACGAAAAAGGAATACGTTGATCGAACATGGTCAATAGGTTCTCTCTTGTATTATTTTACGCTTTTTTAGACTTGAGAGACAAATTTACGAAAAATAACTTGTGGAGTTTTCTTTTTGTCCCTTTTCAAACTCTCTAAACATGAAAAGGACCAAGTTCTCATTATCGTTAAACTCGTTAAAACATCAAATAGCGAAAAACTTGTCCATCATGACAAGACCGAGTTTCACCTTTGCTAGACTCATTAAAACATCACATAGCGATGGATTCACCCGAAGGGTGGAATTATACTACAAGCATATGTTATCCTCCTCAAGCTTGTTAAAAAATAAAGAGGTACTAGTCAGCAATAACTAGGGAAAATGGGAAAAGGGATAAATCACTTTATGGTAGCAAGTCACTCTTGAACATGACACTTTCACTTCATCTCTGTGACTATTTGGGTTGGGTTATCTTCTTGATGGTTATCATACCTATGGTCTATCACACCATCCATCACTTTGGTTTTGGGTCAATGTTGCCAATTCATTCAATGTCGTCGACATGTTCAAGAGAAGTCACTCAGTAAACTTCATTCTTTGTAATACTCATAAACCTCCGTTTTAATGACCGCCATTCCTGAACATTGTGCCGTCAGTCACATTTTGTCTTCAAAATCATTACACTCATTTCATGTCGTTGATGGGGGATGCATCAAGGCCCTCCTACGACAAGTCGCTTCTTGTCAACTTCAGCACATTATCCAGGAAGTTGACTTAGAAACACCCTTCCAGTACTTTGAGGTTTGCATACATCAATGGAAAGTTTCTCACTTTTAGTGATGGGTTGACATCACAGGCCTTCAACCAAAAGACTTTGTATGGTGTTCAACATCAAAACATCTATTCACACCATGCAAAATGTATTGTAGTACCTTGAGAATCATTATCATTATCGATGATTCTCTCACGTCTATTAACAGCTTGCATCATTGGCTGGTAATCAGACGGTGTCTTCCCATGTTCGACTTCAGATCATATTTTCAGATGGTTAGACTAGTACTTGAGCGAACGATTCGACGAGATAGAAGACCCCAGATCTAGTTTCATCCATCCAGGCTACGATTTCAGGAGTGTACTAAATCATTTGTACGATGTCTTTACACAGATGGTCATCCTATCAGGGGTCTATATATGTAGATGACTATTTGATTTATGTACATGTAATGAAAAGTTTATATGCTGAGCATGGGTATGCCTTCCCTTAGCAATTCATGGAAAATTCAAAGATATCATGATATTATGTATTGTAATTGATGCAGGTCACCATCTGCTTTAGATCCTCCTCTTCACATCATAAAGCATATCACTCAACATTATCATTTTCGACTCCATGCTTTAGGGGGCAGCGGTTATAGGTCTATTTGGGTACATCACTCTCGACGGTCAGATTAGTACAATTAGGGCTCATCAAACCCTAATTCAGTTGCTACATGCCATAGACAAGTAATCAAATTGAATGCTTTCATCCATGAAAGCTTCCTATCTTGAAACCCTACTAAAATGCCTCCTTGGGACACCAGCGCAGCCTTGGTCAGGGGTAACTACGTTGCAAAGCAGGTAGGCCCATTTAGACCTGCACTGCAGTGCACTTAGGCCCACTTTGACCTATGCCAGGCGAGAATGAGTGAAATTTGCATACGGTTCTGGGAATATTCTTTGATTCTAAATCATTATAGAAAGATCCCATATCTTATCTCATCCTATGAGCTCGAATTTGGATAGGCTATGGATCAATTAACCTCCTTTCCTCTCATCCCTTGCTCCATGGAAACTAACTCCAATTTTGGAAGGCCATTCAATACCCAATTTATGACAAAACCACCTCCATTTCACTACAAATTGAGCACTCATCATAGTGATCAAGGGGCTAAAATATGAAGATTGTAAGGAAATATTTTTGGTTTGAGATTTGAGTTCATGTCAAGTAATGTTATGCTGCTGGATTGGTGTGCTTTTGGTGTGATGACGGTTGGACTGAAGCTGAATGAGTGACACGAGATTGAACCGCATTGGGTGAAACTCTTCCTTCTACATTAATAAATTTGTTTATTCCTTTTCTCATATTCTTGTTCATATCTATGATGATTATGTGTTTCAATGTCTTCGATTCCATTGGTTTATAGTAGATAGATATGTATTCTTTGATCATTATTGTTTCTATTTATGTTGACACAAGTACCAATTGAGCGGATTCAGTTCAAGTGGGAGAGACAGGAGCAATTCAAATGAGATCAAGGAAGAGAAAGACTACAAGTTCCTTCATCTCATATATCGACTATAGGAAAAGGTTAAGCTACTTTCTTTCTGTTGTTCTAAGTGTAGTTGCCCACTTAGGGAAAATGTGTTTATCCGTAGATACAAATTCCATATAACACATAATCAAAGAGTCAAGCACCAAATATACGACATAAGAAAACTCGTACCTTACTGTATCTCAGAGGAGCCTATCTTATTTGCACAATCAATCCAGATTAGCATGATATAACTTCACAACATATCAACTCAAACACAAGTAAGATCACGCTATCCATAACAATCACTAACTAACATGCTCACATCCTAACTCATAAGCAATTATCATTTATGCATAGCAATCACATATGTATGATCGGTCTAGATTAGTACGACAGCAAATCACAAATATGTCAGCTCATACCTGAATACCACAACCATAACCATCTACATAGGCCAATCCAATTTAGCATGATACATATAACATCAAGATCTTAATGTAATAAGTCTAATAATCAAGCTACTAGCATATAACAACAACAAGCTAACCTATCATGCTCATCAATAGCATATAACATAATCATCAAGTTATCCAACATAAAACAACAATAGCAATGCATACAACCACATGTTACCATCATTCTTGACTATCCGACTTATGCTAATCAACTATCATCTATCATGTACGTAACCATAACATCAAAATACATGTACATAAACCTAATTTATATAACACTATTTCATATAACAATCCTTAACCTACATACCTACATGCCCAACATACAGTACCTATATGGTGGTCTGCTCTTACCCCAAAGTCTAATGTTGCAACCTCACTTTGATAGTTTGCATATCCTGCTCTATCTTAGCCAACGCATTAGCATCATAGAAACCAATAGCATCATGATGACCTATATTGCTTACCATGACTCCACAAGGCATGTTTGACCTACTATTCATGCAAAACTATGACCAAGACCATTCATGCATAATCACTGCATATAGACATATAACACATGAGTAGAAAACCATTTACACATTCTTCTAGCTAGAGTCCATTCATTAATGCATGACCATATCAACTACAAAAACCATGACCTCATGCATGACAACAACCATTACTCCATTGTACGCATTGCCACATGCAACCATCAACATGCATAAGAAATGCCTAATCAACTACACATACGCATAAACACATGTAGTCGAGAATAAGTGATCAATTCTTGTAATCAACCTATAAGACTGATTCATGTAATCAAAATATTCAAGAATTTAACCTTTAAGTAGGCAACATAAAATCAATCATGTAAGCGAGATATAACCACATGAAACCAGACATATACTCATGACAAATGCATTCCACAAAATCAACATCAAGTTCCTCATGACAACCTGACTACAACCATAATCAATCATCAAATTAATGCAACAAGCACATGGAATGAAAGTGTAATAGACACACATGCAAATTTCATGCATGACCAACGCACACCACCCATCCAATTCGAGAGTTGAACCATTCTTTGATACTAATCTGTAACACCCTCCTCCCACATCCACCCAAGTAACCATGCCAACTGGGGTAAACATGAGACGAGAAGCTACTATGATTAGATTTGACCTCCTATGTGACCTTAAGGAAGTGGAATCAATGGAAACATCACACAAAATCATCCAACATTAGCTTTAGGATCCTCAAGAGACATGTCAGCCACTCAAACAACCTGTCCCTGGGGTTCCACTGTTGTTCTAGATCTCTTAAGCCATAGTCACTCTAATGTTATGGGAAAGGGAGTGACCGGATGTTATAGACATATTTTGGCACTACAACCCCAAACTCATATGTCCATAAAACAAGGGCTCTTTAACCCCTAAAAGTGTTGTTTCATACCCTAAAGGATCATGGTCAACTGATTACATCATTTCCCAGAAGTCCCACCTGAAAAACCACTCAGAACTGGCCAAAACTGGACCATACTAATTACTCCATGGTCAAGGTGCGATGCATACTGGCTGCCACACTAGCCAGGTGCGATGCATACTAAAAGATCCTTCTGTGGGGTACGATGAGCGAGAATAGACAAATGGAAGAGACAGTTTTCTAAGTAGATGATCATGGAATCTTCTAGAAATTTCTCATATGGCACTTGCCTCTCTAAATCCAGTCAGGGATGAGTAAGAGATCAATGAAATCTCCAAGTGGAATGAAAAACTATCAGTGGAATGACACTAATCAAAAACCCAGAGCTGACTCACACCCTTGCAAGACATCTATAAATGGATCCCTCATCTGAGAGATCTAGAGGCTGGAATTTTGTAATTTGTAAGGAAGTGTTGTTGGTTTATCTGTGAGAAGAGACATTGTATTGTTGGGTGATCTTGCTTTTCATGAGGTGAAGAAGGTTTCTATGCTGGGAGGAAGATGTTGGATCAGACAGCTAGGTTGTAATCCTCTCTTCTACTATTAATAAAGTTCTTTGAGTTTTCCTCCATATAATCGTGTGTTTGTGAATCTTATTGTTTATGAATGAAATTGTATGGTCAATGTGTTTTTGATTCTGCATTGTTTATGATGTTTTAGATAGAGATGATTTGATGGTTTTCTGTTACTTTGACTCTACAGATACTCTTTAGAGCGGGACAAGTAGGAGAGGAGTGGCAAATTCTATCAAGGGAAAGAGAAATCAAGCAAGGATCCAAGCGGAAGATCCTGGTTGGTCCTCCTTTCTTCCCTCTTATCTATTACACTTAAAGGAAATCTCGAATTGCTTTGATTGTTTGTTTCTAAGATAGCTGCCCATCTTAGTGGGACTAGCAGATCGAATAAACACTAGTTTTCCTAGAAACAAAATGGTGACTCTGCTGGGGAGCGAATAGTTTGTTTGTTTGTTATTGTTGTTTGCTTTATAAACTACAAACGGAACCTAAAGTTAGCCAGCTAGCCTTTGAAACCGCCTTTGCTATGCAATTGTGAAGTAGATGAATGCTGCTTCAATCAATCTCTGGGTTGTTTTATGAACTAAACATCTGACTTACAAGCATCCTAAGAACCCTTGTGGTAGTTCATAACCTCATAAGATCATACCCCTATGCTTAGTTTTTACTGTCCAACATAACTCAGCCTAAATCATTGAACTTAGCTATAAATTTTGAGCAAAAACCAAACTCAATTTCGCTCCCTGGCCCATCGCACTATCTGCAACTAGGCAGCCTGTATGCATCGCACCTCCCGTGTGTTGCAGGTGAGATGCATCCCTGTTTCCCTGAAGGACAGGTGCGATGATTGAGTGACACTGTTTTTCTCTTTGAAATTTGGTTTTTTCTCCTTGTTTTCAACTCTATTCAGTAGTTTTGTTGTTCATGATTAGTATCTCATTGCTGAAGCCTCCTTCCTTTACATTATTCAGCCTCCATTGATTAGGATTTGTAAATGTTTTTATGTATTTTTCAATCATTTACAGTCCTCCTTTGTCGAAAGTAGCTTAATCGAACTGTCGTTTTTGATGCAAAAAAGTGTCATAACTGTCATTTTGAGTCAAAAAGAAGAGTGTCGTAAAGTCTTCCTCCTCTAGATAGTCGATTGTACTTTTGTCATTGTATTTGATTTGGATTGTTAATATTTGAAGTGTCGAAAGTAGTTTTCCATTCAAAATCAAAAAGTGTCATTTTAGTCTTCCTTTCGTTTTTTGAAAAGAAATTGTCAAAATGTCGCTTTGAAGAAAATAGTTTAGATCTATAATTAGTTTTCCTTTTGAGCATTCTCACATTAAGGAAACGAAAAAAAAATACATGCATTTGCATTTGCATTTATACTGTGTGCGAAAGATGATTTAGGAAAAGTGCATTTAGTGTGTGCTCTTTGCTCTATGTTGAAAGAATTGTATTCTTCTTTCCTTAGTAGCTAAGATTTTCATTGCTAAAACAAAATAAACAATTGTTTATCATTTTAGATTGCATATTTAGGAATTTTACATCTATATCATGTGGTGAACCTTGAAATACAAACTTCTAAGCAAGATCAACTCTAAAATAAATCTCAATGAACATAAAAACGCTTTGGAACCTAACGCAACACATCTAGAAGTCTAGGCTAGAGACGTGTTTCGGCGTCGTAAAACTTGGTAACTATCATTTTCATCAAAGTTTGGGTGATTCCTCCTCTTTAGTATGACAAGTGCCAGTACGGACTTGTGCTCCCCATACCGTCGAGTATATATTGGGAGACCACAATAGGCTGATATCCTTTATCCTTAGGAAGCCGTGTCTGTTGCCCTATCGATTGCAATGCACTGAACACAACATTCAGGAAGATTGACTGTCATACGTAGAGTCCTTGGTAATTTATCTTTAATTTACCACCAAGGTGTATATTGTAGTTTTTTTATTGATTTGGTAACCCCTCTATCTATATTTCCAGAGTAGTCACTTTCATTCCTTTTCGACTCCTTAAAAGAAAAGGTCCATCTGAGCACTTGTCACTTCAGGCTCATTAAAAATTGAAGGCGACTAGAGTCACCTTTAGCTTTTTCTCGACTCTAAAAAATTGAAAAAGATAAGTTGTGTCAAAGCGTCATAAAATTTATTTAATATGGAACATCTTTTTCCCTTTTAATTTTGAGTTGATCAAGTAATCCGCAATCGTGGAAGAAAGTCAATCAAAACCCCGTCGTTCGCAGAGATTAGCGAGTCAACCATCTTTGACTACGGAGACAAAACAATTCTGGGCAAAACGGTCTCGTTTAACTGAGTCCAATTCACCTGATTTATTTGAAACTTGTGTTTCAACATCGTCAGAGACTACAGTTGCTCTAATCATTTCTGGTACATATGCCTTTATAGAAGAAGATCCACGGTTACAAGAGGACATTAGAACTGATCCTAGTGTAACAGTAGGCACTTTTATACCTGAGATAGCTCCATCTAGAGTTGAACTAGGGACTGAAGTTCACTTTCCTAAACATCTGGAAGTTGAATTCCAGAATTCAGAAGGTGCCACTCCTCTAGTATTTGTTACTACAGAAGTTATACCTTCTTCGGCTCCAGAAATATTTTACAGACCTGACGGTCTACCTCTTCCACCTAGACTGATTGCCATAGAAGAGATAGTAGAGGATCTTCCATCCAGTACTCCATTGCATTTTGGAACTGGGATCCACTTATATCCTTCTACTACAGAAGTTAGTTCTTTTAATCATCCTTCATTGCAAGTTCCTGTCGAATCGCTAGGAAATCTTTTGGATAGAGTAAATATGTCTAAGCAACCATCAACATCTAGGACTGTTTCAACTAACATGGCTATGGTAGAGCTTCCTGCCGCCATTCCTACAATGTTTGTTGGTATACCATCTATCCCAGCTAGTTATCAACAGCTAGCTAGAGTCCATTCAGGGACTGTTTTGACGACATGGTCTGTTCCTATTTCTTCATCCGGAGTCTCATCTGGTATTTCTTATGTTGAAACTCAACAAATTGATCTTGTATGTCTTCAAAGGCTAATCTATCCTTTAAGCACTGGATTGCCACCATATGGGGGCAGTATGCCTTTTCATTGTTCCCTCCTGGAGAACAACCATATGAGAGTTTACAACAAAATTCAAGTCAAACTGGAATTACATCCAGTGGTTGGGTACCAATACTACCTCAACAACCAAGGGTTGTATATTCAATGCAACCGGTCCAACCTGTGTTGAATATTCCCACTACACCTGCTATTGTGACTGTATCGCAAGTACAAGCACTACCTGTTGTGTGTCAACCTCAAGTCTCTCAGGTTGCAATACAACAGCCTCTTGTCTCTGTGGCTCAATCACAACCTCAGGTTAGTGCCTCCTTACCTGGAACAACTCAGGCTCAAACAGGTACTATCACTCCGCATCTTGGTCAATCATCTAGTATTGGGCAACAACAAATGGTCCAACAACCATGGCTGGTACAATATCAACAACCGCAATTCCAGCAAGCTTACCAAGGACCTGAGCAACAAGGCTTTGTAGGTAACGGGCAACCACATTTTCAAAATGGTTATCAACATCCATACTATAATAATTATGCCCATCAACCTTATCAAAGTTATCAGCATCAGATACATTATGTTGGTATGCAAAGACCTACTGCTCAGGCGATTCCATCTTATCCTGGGTATGCTTCACCAAACCTGAATCAACAGTTGCCTTTGTAGCAACTCCAGAATTACCTAATCTGAATCAGCTAACAAATGATCCAATTGCTTATGCCCCTTGGTGGCCAGTGATTCCTCATAAACTTCCCTCTGATATTCCTAAATTCAATGGAAATCCAAGTGAAGATCCATCGAATCATGTAATGACCTTCCATTTGTGGTGCTCATCTAACACCTTGAATGATGATTCAATTAGGCTTCGCCTTTTTCAATGAATACTAATTGGTCCAGCAGCAAAATGGTATATTGAATTGCCTAGAGCCTCATTTGATAACTTCAGCACCCTTGCCACGACTTTTCTAACCCACTTTCAGTTACCCATAAGGTACGAAACAGGAACAGAACTCCTTACCAACTTTAAACAGACAACAGCCACTCACATATCTAATCATATTCATGAGTGGCGGCGTCGTTGTCAAATGCTAAAGACGTATGTTCCTGATCAGCTTTTAGCTGAATGGTTTATAAAGTCATTATTACCCTCTATCACAGAGGATGTGGCTAAAGGAGGAGTTGTCACTGAAGAGCAAGTCATTGCTCGTGCACAATATTTAGACTTGATCTATACTCAGTCTGGCATGCTCTATGACAAAATTCTTGACGCTCCTAGACCAGAATTTTCCATTCCTCCCCCTCCTAAATCAAACTGGGACTCTCATGCCGGTGATGGCATGATTGGTACAACAAGCATGAAAACCACAAGGCTACATCTAAAAAAGCCCTTGCAGTTTCTAGTCAAAAATCAAATGAAGAACCTCTTGCCTTGGAGGTTAATGTCATGTCATCTGACAAGGGCAAAGAACCAAAGCAACCAGGGGGCAAGAAGAAAGGGAAAAACAAAAAGAAGAAACAGGAAGATTCAACTCCTGAGAAATCTTCTGGAAACCCTACTGGGCGAAAGAAACCTAATCAGCCATGTTTCATATGTGATGAGGACCATTATATGAGAGATTGTCCATGTCGAGTTGAGGTCACAAAGTTTTTAAAGACTTCAAGTACCTCAGCGGTATTGACTGATCCGTTTCCAAACCCAGAAACTAATCTAGTTGCTATTGATCGTGCTTCCCCATCCCAAGTGCTTATGCTATCCATATCGAAACAGCAAAATGATGCTTTGATATCAACAAGGAATAAAGATTATGGAAATCCACAATCATTGAACAACAAGGCTATAGATCAACCTAGTAGTTCGACAACAACCTCACTAGAAGTTGTTCCACCCATCATTCCTGAATTAACTATAAAACCGCCAAAGGAAGTAGTAGTACATATCTCTATGTTTAATCCTCGTGCCCGAGCAGCACAGAATTTAATATAGTGGAGGATCTGGCCCAATCGCCATCTGCTATGTCAACACTTGAAGTACTACAGAATTGCCCCTCCCAAAAGCAGGCTTTGTTATCAACGATAGGTGGGATTGATCCAACAGATTCAAATTTGGTGGCCTTTAATCATAAAGGATATGAACCTCAGTTACCGGCACAGCTCGCTTTCCTTATACAGGTAAAAGCCCTCAATAAAACTGTTCATCGAACAATCATTGATGAGGGGGCATCTACCTGTATTATGTCAATGAGTTGCTGGAAAACTTTAGGCTCGCCACCCTTGTCACGATCATCAACAACATTAAAATCATTCGATGGAAGGACATATACGCCGTATGGGATATTAAGTAACTTGCAAGTTGAACTGGGGGGAAAGATAGTAGAAATTGAAGTCGAGGTCATTGATGGAAACCTTGACTACAATATCCTACTAGGCAGGCCCTGGATTTATGCTATGGTTGTTGTTGTGTCAACATATTTTTGAAAGATTGCATTTCCCTTTCAAGGCAAGATTACAATCATTGACCAACTAACCTTTCTCCCCAACAGTTCGCATGTTACTGGAAGCATTCCATTGATCCATGGAAGTTCTAAAACGCTTCAAAATATCAAAGTAGGTCTCCTAAAAACCCTTCCTTAATGGGTACTTTTGCCCTCCCGCCACCGAGTAATTTGGCGAAAGTGGCCACAGTGGAAACCTGTCACATGATATCTTCTACATCAACAAAGATTAAGAAGAACTCTGAACTTTTTGATAGTGTGGATCATCGCCAGGTGTTGCCCCCAAGCCCTATAGAATTGTTGTAGCAATCAGTTTTTTGGGCATGGGTGGCGAACCCAAATCAATGCTCTACAAGTGTTTGGATAGATAGGTCTCTAGAGTATGGCACCTCTTCTGATCCTTGGTCTCATGTACATTCTACAGACGAAGGAATCATTCAGTCAATGATGATAGGAGAGGCACCATGGGAAGATCACACCATTGTTCCCAGCTTCAAAATAACAACAAAGATTATTCTAGCGACCTTAATCATCCTTTAGTCTTTGATTTTCTATCAAATACTATAAATATGGTGGATTCCAAGTGAAATCTGTCCAATATTGAAGAAACTATTGCCATTAATATCTCGACCAAACCTAATGTTGTAGAGAATATACATGTTGGCAAATCTTGTTCTCCTTCAGAACTGGAAATATATTGTGCTCTCTTTCATGAATTCAAAGATGTCTTTGCATGGTCATATGAAGAAATGCCAGGCATTGACTCGAGTATCATTGAACATGAAATAAAGATGTATCTAGATGTCAAACCAGTAAGACAACGGCTTTGACTGGTTCACCCGAAGAAAGTCGCCGCCATTAAGGCAGATGTTGAAAAACTTTTGCATGCTGGTTTCATTTACCCTATTTCTCTCACTGAATGGGTATTGAATATTGTTCCTATCATGAAAAAGCAAGGAACGATTCGAGTGTGCGTCGATTACAAGGATGTAAATCAAGCTTGTCCAAAGGAAAACTACCCTACACCCTTCATCGACCAAATAATTGATGAATGTGTCGGATGCGAAATCTTTTCATTTATGGATGGATTTTCCGGATACAATCAAATCAATATCCGCCCACAGGACCAGTCAAAGACTGCATTTATATGTCCATGGGGCACATTTGCGTATCACAAACTACCTTTCGGTTTGAAGAATGCAAGGGCAACATTTCAAAGGGCAATGAACTACGCCTTCCATGACATCAAACACATTGTTCAATCGTATCTCGACGATCTACTGGCTCATTCACGAAAGTGGACTGATCACCCGCAGCATTTGAGAGCTATATTTCTACGTTGTCGACACTACAAGATATGACTCAATCCACACAAGTGTGTGTTTTGTGTTGGTTCTGGTCGGTTACTTGGTTTCGTAGTTTCTAAGGACGGAATTCGACTCGACCCATGTAAGGTTCAGGCAATCATCGACATGCCTCCACCTTCAAATTTGCTTCAAATTTAGAAACTCCAAGGGAAAGAAAACTTTCTAAGGAGGTTCATTCCAAATTATGCCGAACTTGCTAAAGTTATACACGTCTTTTGAAAAAATAAGTACCCTTCAACTGGGATCAAGTTGCGCAAGCTTTCTTTTATGCTCTAAGAGGTTCCCTAGTAAAAGCATCATTAATGTACGCTCCTGACTATCAAAAAGATTTTAACCTGTATCTCGCCGCTATAGATACAACCATCGCCATGGTTTTAGTACAAGAAGACAATAGAATAGAACATCCTGTGTATTATTTAAGCCACAACTTAAATGATACAGAAAGCAAGTACTCCTATGTTGAAAAGCTGGCTTTAGCAGCTGTTCAAGCAGTACAGAGATTTCGACACTATATACTCTTTCGCAAAACTACCATTTTGTCAGATTGCAACCCTATGACCTACATTCTGTCACGTCAATTACTAGGGGGAAAATATTCCAAATGGATAGCCATTTTGCAAGAGTTTGATCTGGAATTTACCAAATCCAAATCAAAGAAATCTCTAGTCTTCGTGGAGTTACTTTGTGATCTCCCATCACTGTCCAACGATTTAACATCTAAAGCATCAATCGTGGATGAAACTCTGTTTCTGATATCATCAAGCGACCCGTGGTATGGAGATATACTAATCTATCTCCAAACCCAAACCTTTAGGCCTAACACCTCTCACTCGGAACAGCGACATATTCGATACCAAGCAAAAGACTACATGATCGTTGGTGATACACTTTACCGTCGTGGTTTTGATACAGTTCTACGAAGGTGCCTCACACATGAGGAGGCTGAAAAATTCCTGAATGACTGTCATTCAGGTGCATGTGGGGGGCATCTATCTGGTTATGCTACTGCACAAAAGATCTTATGAGCTAGTTACTTCTGGCCTACTATCTTCAAAGATTACATAATTGCAGTCAGAAGTTGCCATGCTTGTCAGATTTTTGATCGCAAAACCAGATTACCACCTGCACCACTGCATCCAGTAGTTGTTGTTGGCACATTCGCTAAATGGGGCATAGATTTCATGACATGTAACCCCACCTCGGCTGGGGGCCATGGGTATATCATAGTCACTGTCGACTATTTTACAAAATGGGCCGAAGCAATGCCTACATTAAGCAACATCGGCGAAATAGCTGCTCTTTTCTTTTTCAATCATGTAGTCTCTAGGTTCGGTGTTCCACATGCTATAGTCACAGATCATGGATCACATTTTCACAATCACATGATGGTTGAATTGACTGCCAAATTAGGACTATCCCACGATAGTTCTACTCCATACTATCCGCAAGCTAACGGATAGGTTGAAGCAATCAACAAAGTCCCTAAAGCGCATGCTGCAGAGAATGATTGGACGCCACAAACAGGATTGGCATTTAATCCTGTACTCAGCCCTGTGGGCATTTAGGACTTCGGTAAGAAATGTGACCGGATTTACGCCTTTTCAGTTGGTGTATGGCCTGGAAGTTATCTTACCGATTCAGTGTGAAATTTCATCTCTCAAGCTCGCAATTGATCTACTTCCCAAAACTTCAGAGGAAGAGGCTCGTTTCTTGGAACTAATCCACTTGGATGAAACCCGTCGTGACGCCGCACTGGCTAAAAAAGCACATAAGAATGTCAAAAGCGCAATTTGACAAGAATGTCAAACTCGTTTCTTCTCAGAAGGTGACCTGGTCTTG